>CM057338.1:668305264-668574605 GCA_030015575.1 Agapanthus africanus
GGTGAGAGCAAGAGGAGAGCTCAAGAACAAGAGAGAGAATGAGCAAGAAAGAATGAGGCTCTCTTTTGTCTCTCACCCTCTCATAATCCAATGTCATCATAACTCATCATATCAATGAAAGTCTTATGTGATGGTTGAAGCAACCATAACCTTATCATGTCATGCACTCATTTTACTCAAATGAGCAAGCAAGTAAAAGTCTTTGGCATGAAATGATAACCATGGTTATCATGATGGTCAACTAGTCAAGCCTAGTCAACCGGTCAACAAAGTCAACAAGTCAACAAAAGTCAACAAGTCAACAAAGTCAACAAAAGTCAACAACCAAGTCACCATAATACTTAATTAATATAATAGTTAATCACATATCATATTCTCATTAGGGTTGAGCAAAAAGTCAAAAAGTCAACGGTCAACTGTCAACAACCCTAATGAGAATCCGCTGTCTGTGCCTCCCTGTCAACTGTGCATACACACCCGCATCCGCGTTCCGAGGAACACGAATGCAAACTGGATAAATCCGATCCCATAAGGTACACTAGGATCTGGCTTAAACCAAAGCCCGCTAGTGTAAACTGTCCGGACACTGTACGCGCACAAGTGCACGGATGTGACCGAACCCTGTCGCAAAACCATGCGACCTGTCGCAAAACCATGCGACCTGTCGCAATACCATGCGACCTCTACTCTTTTGCCTAAAGGCGAAAAGCTTTCTGTGTGGGACTCTAAAGACTCGACACTACGCTGGCAATGGGTTTAACCACAGACCGCAAGCGGCACTAGCTGTGCGTAACGGTCCCCAGGTAATGCCGACAAGAAGACCGACGAGGCGAAACCCATCTGAACTCCTACTGAGCCTGAGTGTGACATTCTCCATACAGTCCGGTCTGTTCGTCTGATACATCGCATGGCGGGCCTAGGGGGCGGTAAACGTCAGTCCCCCAATAGCGGTACAAGTCGTGTCGGAGCGAAGCCCAAAATACCCTGAGATAACACTGGAAACCTACCAGTATATCTCGTTTGCCCTGGCCAGGGACTACTCGTGTAATGGCTCTCCTAGACACAGCGCGATGTCAACCCCCAATACCGGGAGAGACGAATCCTGTCTAACCGTCACTGCCTCCAAGTGCTTCGGGACTGCACCCAACCACCACCTGTTTGCACGACTCCTTTGAGCCGTGGTAGGGTAGTGATCAAAGTACAGTGGGAACACACCCGAGGCGAAGTGACAGTGTCAAGTCAGCGGACTAAGCTGTACTCATGTCACCTGGGAACTGATAACTGACGATAGGTATAATACCAACTAGTCAGTTCCCGACGAGTCCTGTCCAGTGTACCCGTAACCTAACGAGCACCCGCATACTATCTCAAGTACGACGTACTGACGGCTGTGGGACAGACCGTCTCCCACACTGGGATGAGAAGCGCATGCGCTGGTCTACTCCGGAGTATCGATGCCCTGTCTCGATAGTCCTGCGACCAGGGACCAGCATAAGGATGTGCTTATAGATTACCCAGCCCCACTAGTGTGACGGCCATCACATCGCTGGTAATCAAGCAAAGATCCTAAGGGCTCCACTAATGTGTATAGGTGATATACTAAAATAAACACATGTACACATTGAAGCAGAAACAAACCAAGTAGCATACTACTATTTTGAGCAAGATTGTCAATACAAGGTGAATATCCCAAGCTTCCATTAAGTAATATACATACTAGTATGATACAGTAATGGCCTCTAGGGCATATACACTAACAATACAAATGCGGGTATGTTTATACTGATACGGGGTTATCCTGAAATTCGTTTCAGGATCATTTTTGGAAGTTGCCAGTTTCCTGTTTTCTATCAGCCGTATTTTGACATTCGGTTAAATGCGGATTTATCTTTTCTTGATGAGGTGAGTCAGTGTTCTAGAAGGTTCTAGAGAGGGTGACAAGGCTAGTGAGTCATTTGGTCATTAATGGTGCATTTAATGACAAGGTGACTAGGTTAATTGTGATTGGTTTGCATTAATGAGGTTTTGTATTGCTTAGGATATTTTGTGAGAAGCTTTCCTTTATAGTCACCCCCTCCTTGCTCCTACCCTCACCTCCCTCCTCTCCTATAAGTGGCCGGCCTCTCCCCCTCTCTTGGCTCATGATTGTGATTGAAAAAAAGATTATGATAAATTTGGATTCACGGAAATTAGATAGCCTCATTTCTCATTTCACCCGATCCAAAAGGCAACTTCCATAACCGTTCGTCCATAGCCTTGGACGTAGTGAGAAAAAGTGTTCTACTCATTCTCTACTTCATCTTGGTCGTCTCTTTTAGCAAACTTGACGACCGAGTTGCCTCGGTTCAGAGGCGGGAGCCCGTTTAAAGATCCGTCGACGTGGTGTGTTGGAGATAGTGCCCTCAGAGTCAATTATTAGGTCACAGGTACGTGATTGTAATGATTGAGGGAGGACCTATCCCGGTAGGACAGTCTTACTCGAGATGATAGTATGCTATTTGGTTTACCTTTATCATCGTGTACTGCTTTAGGTGACATGACACGTCGCTATTACACGTTGATAGAGCCCCTAGGATTCTTGCTTGACCACCAGCAGTATGAGGGCGATCATATAAGTGGGAGCTGGGGGTCTACAAGCATATCCTTAAAAGGTCCCTAGTCGTGGGAGTTTCGAGACCGGGCATCGATACTCCATTAGTAGACTAGTGTATACAGTCGAGACCCCGACGAGGGGCGGTGGCCGGTCTCACAAGCCACTGGTGTCAGTTGGATCACCTAAGATGTATACAGGTGCTCATTGGGTTATGAGTACACCGGACAGGACTCGCCGGGAACATGCTAGTTGGTCATATACCAGACGTCAGATGGCAGTTCCCTGGTGACATGTGTGCAGGTTAGTTCATCGACCTGGGGATCGTCATTTGTCTCGTGTGAGTTCCCACTGTACTTTGATTACTACCCTACCACGGCTCAAAGGAGTCGTGCAAACAGGTTTTAGTTGGGTACAGTCCCGAGCCACATGGAGGCAGTGAGCGTATCTTCAGGGGTTCGTCTCTCCCGGTATTGGGGGTGAGGTCGTGCTGTGTCTAGGAGAGCCATTACACAAAGTCCTTGGCCAAGGCAAGGAGATTTACTGGTAGGTATTCCAGTAGTATCTCAGGGTGTTCTGGGCTACACTCCGACACGACTTGTACCGCTTTTGGGGGTCTGACTTTTACCAACCCCCTAGGCCCGCCATGCGATACTCATAGACGAACGGACCGGACTGCACGGATATTGTCACTGACAGGCTCAGTTGGGTGTCGGGATGAGCTTCCTCATCGACGTCCCATTTGGTCAATAGCTGGTGGCCCGTTACGTATTGGCTTATACCTCTGACGGGCTAGTGGTTAAATCCACAGCCATAGTATTGACGAGTCTTTAGAGTCCACCACACTTTCAGTTACTCAGCTTTCGGGCGAAACGCTGTAGAGGCCGTATGGAGATATGGCAGGGTCCGATCAGATACGTGCGGTATTGCACGGATCAGGATCGGACAGTTTTTGTACTAGTGGCCGTATAGTTATATGGCAGGGTTCGATCAGATACGTGCGGTATTGCACGGATCAGGATCGAACGGTTTTTACTAGCCGGCTTTGGTTTAAGCCGGTCCTAGTTTAGTACAGTGTAGATTTTGTCTCATTGCATTTGTATCCGGACGGAATACAGATGCGGGTGTGTATGCACAGTATTGGGGTTTTCCTGTAATTTATTACGGGACCAGTTTTCTGGAGTTGCCAGTTTGCATTCCGTTCCGGCCGGTTTTCCTTTGTTCTTTCCCGGCCGGACTTTCCCGATGGAGGGGGTTATTTGCAATTGTGCAAATAACATTTGTGGAGGGGGTTTCTTGAATATATATTGATTATGATAGCTTTCTTTTCTTTGCACCATAACTTGCTTTGACTTGTTTTAAAGTGAAGTGAAAGGTTATGGTGGCATAGTGTTTTTAAGCATGGTTGATGTTTTGTTGACTTTGGATGTGGTCACCCCTCTCTTGCTCCTACACTCACCTCCCTCTTGCTATCATATTATCATTCCTCCACCATTCTCATTCTCACTTGATGATAAGTCTTTCAAGAAAGTGAGAAGAAAAAGAGAGAGCTTCATTCTTGAGAGTTTCCTTCTTGATCTTGCTTTCATGCAAGGAAAAATGAAAGCACCATATTTTCCTTGTCCTCTCTCCTCCATCATGGCAACAAAACCCCATTGAGACAAAGCGTATTCTACACTACATTCTACAGCACTTCTTGAGCATGTCGAGTTGCCGGCTTCATGCTCGAGTTGCCTCGGTATTGAGGCGGGAGCCCGTAAAAGACGAAGGCGATGTGGTGCCCTTTCCGGCGAGGAGGCGACGATGTGGACGGAGGTCTCGCGAGGAGATCGGAGTGGAGATGAAGACCGGAGGACTTGGATCGTCGGTATATCTCTATTCCCATTCTTGTAGATAGCTTAGACTAGTTAATGGTCCGATCCGGTTAAAGTGCGCGGTGGTGCCGGTTTGCAAAGTCCGCAAAAATTTAAGTTATTCACCGCTTCCGCATTCCGGCGTCGGATTGACGGCCGGGGCGCCGCCGTGCACTTACATTGGTATCAGAGCCTCCCCATTAACTTAGTCTAGCTTTGTGTAATGTGTTTGCCTTTCCGATCGATCAAAAAGTTCCAAAACCCGTATTTTGTTAGCATCAGTTTTCTGTTGGAAATTTTTGGTGTCTAAAAATTTTTCAGGTGGTCTCAGAATGATGTGCAGGAAATTCTAAGCACTCTGGGAAAATTCGACGCACTGATCCCTCTTCCAGAGCGCGGAACCGCGGCCTCACCCTTCTATTGGGCCGCGGATCCGCCGCAACTTAGAGAGGTCAGTGGGCCATCTTTTTCCAGTGGGCTTCAGGGTAGTAATTAGGGGTTTTGGAATATTAAAATTGGGCCAATTATTTCTGTGAGTGCTACAGTATTAGTTTGGGGCCCACTTGTTAATTTTTGGTCAATCGGAAAATCTTAAACACATTTTTCACAGTATTTACATTATATCTGCGACCGTGAATGTCACTCGATCGGTAAATCCGGTCTAACTGCTATAGCCCGGTTAGACGGATTTGCGAACGTGACTTTCACGTTGATGTTCATTGTATTTGCTGTGTTGTTGCGGATCGGTCGTGGGGGATAGCCTGGATGCAATGCTAGTACAGTTTTGTTGTATTATGTACATTTGTTATTGCGGGGCGAGCGTCCGACATGTGGACTGCCGTCACTGCCTGATTGTATTATTATTTTGGGGCACGACCTGGTTGCGGTCGATGTACCCGGTGTATGTATATTTTACTTTTTGTACTAGGCTTACCCCGCGGAGGGGTGCACGGATAGCCGGGTTCTAGAGGGCAACAAGCCCGCATCTCATGGCATTGAGACGGAGGGGGCTTCACTCTAGGATTGGCGGGCTATTCGCCGCACTCGTAGGGGGTATAGGTTTGACCCAGGAGGGGTGCCCAAGTTGCCGGATTCCGTGGAGTGCTGGGTGGTCCATTCACGGAGCTGAAGGGGCTGCCTCGCTTCAGGTTTTGGCGGGTGACTTGCCGCGCCCGTAGGGGTCTAGGTTTTCATTGCACAGGCTATCCACACGACCAGGGGAACGTCGGGTTTCAGTAGTGGCTCTGTGAAACCCGGGGATCCCAGATATCTGTATTGTTTCTGTGATGCTGTTCATTATCTGTGATGTTGCATTTCATTCACGCCTTGAGCGAATATAATATATTGGTATATATATTAGTAGATGTTGTATATGTTTTACATCCGCGCTAGTCCAGTCCCCGCTCTGTCGTTAGTTAGCTAACCTAACGGGTAATGACGGGACCCAGTGGCGAATGCGGATGGCATATACGTACATCAGTATATTTTCGTTCTTTTTGGTGTGATCAATTGATGGGACTGCATTGATTCGGGTCAATGCAAAGTTAAAAACAAACCTAATCTGATGTTGTTGGAACACTTTTTCAAAAGCTGTTATTGCAAGGACGTTTACTTTTGTTTTGCATCGTGGTATTCATTGGAATATCCTGCTCCTCAGTCGACGAGGCAAGGGCCGAGATCCCTTCACCGGGAGTGACCCCTTGGACAGAAGTTTGCGTCAGGGCATTAACTTCACTATAGCCGATTACTTTTGCTTTGCATCGCGGTATTCATTTGGAATATCCTGCACCTCATTCTACGGGGAAAGAGCCGAGATCCCTTCACCGGGAGTGACCTCTTTAGCAACGGTTTTCGTCACTATATTTTTAAAAGCTATCCGTTCCTTCAACGATATCAAGTTCATTACGTTAAAGGTTTTCGCCAGAAACCATTCGTAGCCCTCCGTCGTTTCATATGGGTGGTCAATAGTATTCAAGCTGTGTATGTTGGCCAAAGTCAAGGCACAGTGATTGGTAGCTATTGGGGTATTCATATGCAGCATAGATAGATGCGTTGGTTTGGGACAGTCGTGCTGCCATTTTGGCCAAAGTCAAGGGTATGTACGGGTGGATTCAAATTAACCTGGAGAATGACGGGCAGAACTTGACATGTGACTTATGATATGTTGGCCAAAGTCAAGGTCATAAGAGCATGGGGCAGAAATCACATCGGGAGTTTCAAAAGTACTGAAACTTGCCAGATATGCGCATACCTTCTGGAGTGTGATACCGTGAGCGGATTCCGTCACGTTATCATGCGATGATAGTTGGATCCCGATTCCCACTGATGAGTTAGTTTACTCCTCGGGTGACCCCGACTAATTCTTCTTTTAGGTTTGGAGAAGAATTTGAGGTACAGTGGGAGGTTTCCAGATTAGATAAATTGGTAACCATTCTGATCTAGGTTAGAGTGCACGCTGAGTGTTTCTTTTCTCTCTCTCTCTGGCAGCGACCATTTGACCCGACCCTAAGACTTTGACTCAGTGACCAAGTTGACCGAACCTTCTTAACACTGGCTTTTGGATTGTCAGAGTTGCAAACCTCATTGCCACTCCTACTTTTACCCTTTTCTCCAGGACACCCCGTTTTACTACGAACGTCCACTTCCATTGGACAAAACCATCGTATGGTTAGATACGAACTCGAAAGAATTTATTCGAGGATGGTTTCCGGTTCTGGAGAAAACGGATAGGATTATTCAGTTGTCTTTTCCTTTTACCCTCTCTCAGGTTACGAGTACTCCTTGGTTTAGGGGTAGTACACCTATTACGCAAATTGGATTGTCTTCTTCCAAACCTTAGGCTGGTGCCGACCGGTAGGGAATGAAGAAAACCAATTAGCATAACGATGGTGTGCAGAAGGTATTAAGTTCAGACAAAGCAAGGGATTAGTAAGAGGGCAAAGTAAATTGCAACAGATATTCACGACCAAACCAAATATTTCGTTACCACTCCCACATCACCTTTGTATTTCTCCAGGACACTCCGTATCACTACGAAGATCCCATTTTATTGGATACTCCATCGTATGGTTATATACGAACTCGAATGGAACTTGTTCCAGTTCGGGGATGGATTCTGGTCCAGGAGAAATAGGAATAAAGTACATTCAGGTGTCTTTTATCTTCACCTTCTCTCGCATTGCGAGTGTTCCTAGGATTGGGACAGTACACCCATTATGCTTATTGGATAGTCTTCTTCCAAACCATAGGCTGGTGCCGAACGGTAGGGAAGGAAGAAAACCATTTGGCCTAAGGGGTGTGCAGAAGGCAAAGACTAAAGACATATGAAGGGATTTGGAGAGGTGGCAAAGAACTATACGGTTACAGTCGTGAATCTGGAAGAGGCATTACTAGGAATACCAAAATACCCCATCGGAACATTTCAATGTTTCAATTTCACTGTGTAATGTTAAAGAAAAACTGATTTCCCGATTAGATACTTACTCCAGGGTATGTATTTACCAGGTATGATTCTCACATCTGTATGGTTTTACAGATGATGAGTGGGAGTAAGTTATTGGGAATTGGGTGATTATCCTCATTATATCAGGATTCGTTGTAATCGGTGATATTTGAGGAAATCACCTGGGCTGTTTGCCGGTCGGCAAATATTTGGTTTTGAATATCCGCTGTTATGCACCAATTTCAAATTGATATATCTGTACGTCTATTTTTATAGAGTGAGATATACCTTTCTGAAATTATGTCTACGACATTTACCTATATCAGTGGATGGTTAGGTAAGGAGCATTAAACAGCGGTGTAATTCTTCTTAACCATAAGTACAGTTTTCAACCTACGGCACACAGTGAATGAGTTATCAGACTCAAGGGACTTTTACAGAGTATTGTATGTTGTCCAGGGTCCATCAGGACAGAGGGGTTGGTCCTCGTACTATATTCGGTTTACTTATGACTTCTCTAGTTCTTAGACATGTGTTTCGTAGAAACACAGGGTCTAAGTTTTGAGGAGTTATAGGTATTTGAATAGAGCAGAGAACCAGGTGTTGCAAGTATCGGGATTCTTCAAAGTGATCGAAGATGTAGATACTTGTGTATGGTATTCAGTTGATAGTAATGATAAAGAGATCTTGCTTCTCTTTCAGGTTACTCATAATTGGAAGCTCTCCTAAGTTGAGTAACGCTGATCGGCCTCCTTCCATTTAGTTGACATGCGCTGGGGACAGCTGCATGATTTGAATCTGGTTCAATTAAATCAGTGCCTCTGTTTCTATATTGGATATAGAACAGTTCATATCTTAACGATGTTAAGGTACGGGGAGTTGTCCGGTTTATGATTAAAACCAGACACTGGACAACTCAAGGCACGTTTCTGTAATGGCTGTTTGTGGGTTGACCCAGGCTATGACGAGGGTTGACTTTCTACCATCTGGATGAACAATAGCAATATTGTTCTAGACTCGCCACAGTTTTATTAAAAATGGATTTTTTCAGAAAACAGTAGTGGGAGTATGGTAAAACTGGAAGTGATTCCAGAACCACAAACGATTACTGAAGATTTGATAAGGAACCTAAAGATTCAATCTGGATTGACATTCCATTGGCCACTCCGCAGATAAGGTGGGTAACTTCAGGCACCCGAGAGGTACTACGGTAGCCTCAAGGACGGTGACAAGGAAGTTCTTGTTTACCCACAATTACCATTGCTGTTGTTCCAGGTTACGAGACCCGGCGGGAGGATGAGTATAGCGTCGTTCTAAACCAGTTTTAGAAGTGTACGTCTATATGACTCTGCCAGAGGGTTGTCGTAGTCAGTGGGAGCAGCGGAAGCATTGGTGGACAGGTAGCTTATGTCTATTTATAGACTAAAGCAGATGTAGCGGAGATAGATCATCAATTTCTGATATGACAGTCATGGGTTTGACTTCATCAGAATAGGGGATGGATCAGTTGAGAAGGTAGTAGGGTGTGATATCCTGGTATTTGGATGATATACACAGAGTAGGAAAAGAAGCTCCTGCACTACGATCGGTTATACTTTGGTCGTCACACAGTTGTTTCTCCACAAAGGAAATGGATTTTATATCAGACATACTGGTTACTAGATCTATGGTTTTGGATCTAGATTTGGGTGGTTTCCCAATCAGGGTACTTGACAGCATTCTAAGAGTATTTAGGATGGACGACTCCTGGCACGGTAGTGTACCTGCAGGTAATGGAGTCACCCTCTCTAAAGGTGTCTTACAGACTAAAGGGGAGAGGGACGTGCATGATTGGCAGATCACTTGCTTAGGCAATTGAGTCAATCATGAGATGTCAAGTACCACACCAGATGTTGTTCTTGCACTAGATGCAATAAGTTGACATTAATCCAATCCTGGAGAAACAGTCGGAAGCAGTTTTAGAACATAAGTGGATGTTCTAGGGATATGATAACGACAGCCTCATTTAGGAGACAGTTATCATTCCAGGCTTCCAAGGTGACATGGACAACAAGGAGGTTGTCAGAGTTATAGTTTTCCCTCTGACGAGGGGCAGTATTTTGGACAGGTGGTCCAAGGCAATACTGAGGGAGGCATGGCGCGCAGGATACTGATTAAGTTCAGTTGACGATACAGTCTAAGAAGTTTGGATTTGGAGTTCATTTATGAGCTATGTCCCATCAGACATCCAGACACATTCTAAGACAGGTATTGCTCATTTCGGGAGATGGGTTTCTCCGCGAACTTGAGATATAGAGAGACATAGAAAGAAACTACTAAGCGGATCCACTCACTGAGGCTATTCCTCGAACGCAATAGTTCCGCAAACGAGCTTTGTGAGACTGACTAGTAGAGGAGTTGGATGTTCGGTATCACACGGGCTGTGAGTATGCGACATCGCAATAATTAGCCTTGAGTGCAAGTGGGAGATTGTTGGAGATAGTGCCCTCAGAGTCAATTATTAGGTCACAGGTACGTGATTGTAATGATTGAGGGAGGACCTATCCCGGTAGGACAGTCTTACTCGAGATGATAGTATGCTATTTGGTTTACCTTTATCATCGTGTACTGCTTTAGGTGACATGACACGTCGCTATTACACGTTGATAGAGCCCCTAGGATTCTTGCTTGACCACCAGCAGTATGAGGGCGATCATATAAGTGGGAGCTGGGGGTCTACAAGCATATCCTTAAAAGGTCCCTAGTCGTGGGAGTTTCGAGACCGGGCATCGATACTCCATTAGTAGACTAGTGTATACAGTCGAGACCCCGACGAGGGGCGGTGGCCGGTCTCACAAGCCACTGGTGTCAGTTGGATCACCTAAGATGTATACAGGTGCTCATTGGGTTATGAGTACACCGGACAGGACTCGCCGGGAACATGCTAGTTGGTCATATACCAGACGTCAGATGGCAGTTCCCTGGTGACATGTGTGCAGGTTAGTTCATCGACCTGGGGATCGTCATTTGTCTCGTGTGAGTTCCCACTGTACTTTGATTACTACCCTACCACGGCTCAAAGGAGTCGTGCAAACAGGTTTTAGTTGGGTACAGTCCCGAGCCACATGGAGGCAGTGAGCGTATCTTCAGGGGTTCGTCTCTCCCGGTATTGGGGGTGAGGTCGTGCTGTGTCTAGGAGAGCCATTACACAAAGTCCTTGGCCAAGGCAAGGAGATTTACTGGTAGGTATTCCAGTAGTATCTCAGGGTGTTCTGGGCTACACTCCGACACGACTTGTACCGCTTTTGGGGGTCTGACTTTTACCAACCCCCTAGGCCCGCCATGCGATACTCATAGACGAACGGACCGGACTGCACGGATATTGTCACTGACAGGCTCAGTTGGGTGTCGGGATGAGCTTCCTCATCGACGTCCCATTTGGTCAATAGCTGGTGGCCCGTTACGTATTGGCTTATACCTCTGACGGGCTAGTGGTTAAATCCACAGCCATAGTATTGACGAGTCTTTAGAGTCCACCACACTTTCAGTTACTCAGCTTTCGGGCGAAACGCTGTAGAGGCCGTATGGAGATATGGCAGGGTCCGATCAGATACGTGCGGTATTGCACGGATCAGGATCGGACAGTTTTTGTACTAGTGGCCGTATAGTTATATGGCAGGGTTCGATCAGATACGTGCGGTATTGCACGGATCAGGATCGAACGGTTTTTACTAGCCGGCTTTGGTTTAAGCCGGTCCTAGTTTAGTACAGTGTAGATTTTGTCTCATTGCATTTGTATCCGGACGGAATACAGATGCGGGTGTGTATGCACAGTATTGGGGTTTTCCTGTAATTTATTACGGGACCAGTTTTCTGGAGTTGCCAGTTTGCATTCCGTTCCGGCCGGTTTTCCTTTGTTCTTTCCCGGCCGGACTTTCCCGATGGAGGGGGTTATTTGCAATTGTGCAAATAACATTTGTGGAGGGGGTTTCTTGAATATATATTGATTATGATAGCTTTCTTTTCTTTGCACCATAACTTGCTTTGACTTGTTTTAAAGTGAAGTGAAAGGTTATGGTGGCATAGTGTTTTTAAGCATGGTTGATGTTTTGTTGACTTTGGATGTGGTCACCCCTCTCTTGCTCCTACACTCACCTCCCTCTTGCTATCATATTATCATTCCTCCACCATTCTCATTCTCACTTGATGATAAGTCTTTCAAGAAAGTGAGAAGAAAAAGAGAGAGCTTCATTCTTGAGAGTTTCCTTCTTGATCTTGCTTTCATGCAAGGAAAAATGAAAGCACCATATTTTCCTTGTCCTCTCTCCTCCATCATGGCAACAAAACCCCATTGAGACAAAGCGTATTCTACACTACATTCTACAGCACTTCTTGAGCATGTCGAGTTGCCGGCTTCATGCTCGAGTTGCCTCGGTATTGAGGCGGGAGCCCGTAAAAGACGAAGGCGATGTGGTGCCCTTTCCGGCGAGGAGGCGACGATGTGGACGGAGGTCTCGCGAGGAGATCGGAGTGGAGATGAAGACCGGAGGACTTGGATCGTCGGTATATCTCTATTCCCATTCTTGTAGATAGCTTAGACTAGTTAATGGTCCGATCCGGTTAAAGTGCGCGGTGGTGCCGGTTTGCAAAGTCCGCAAAAATTTAAGTTATTCACCGCTTCCGCATTCCGGCGTCGGATTGACGGCCGGGGCGCCGCCGTGCACTTACATGGTGCCACCTGAACGAGAAGACTGGAGTTCATGGAGATCGGAGCAGCCGCAACAAGCGTGGGATGATGGTTGAAGACCGAAGGACTCGGATCGTTCGGTATAACTTTTCTACCCACTTTGTAGTTTGTTAGTTTAGCTTTAATGGCAGATCCGGGTTACGGTACGCGATAGCGCCAGTTGTAAAAAGTTTTTGTTCCGCATTTGGCGTCTGTTAGACGGCCGGGGCGCTACTATGGACTTACAGTGGTATCAGAGCCTCACCATTAAGCTATACTAACTTGCGCTAACACGTTTAAAAGATCGATCGAACGGAATTTCCGAAATCGCAATTTCATGCACACTTGGTTTCTGTCGATTTTTCAAAGGGCCTGAAAATAATTTTACATATCACAGAGAAATAAGCAGGGTTTTCTAAGCAATCTGGTAAAGTTTGAACACGTGATCTCACATGACCGCCGAGGATCTGCGGTCAAACCATCGGTTTGACCACGGAACCGCGGCAGTACTATGGGAACAGTTCTTCAAATTTTTCCAGAGAGCTATACTGTGGAAATTGTGGGTTTTGGTAATATTTGTTTGGGCCCAGATTTTGTTACTGTACAGCAGTTGTACGTGGGGCCCACTTCGGGAAATTTAGTCGATCGAAATTTTAAACTTGTTAGTATGCAGTATTTACATTATATCTCCGACCAGGAATGTCATTTGATCGGTAAACCGCATCTGATTGCTATAGTTCTTTTAGACGGGTTTGCGAACGTGACATTCGCGTTGATGTTCTGTGTTGTGCTGTATTATTGCGGATATGTCATGGTGGATAGCAGGGTGCAATGATAGTGCAGTTTGGATTTATTTGTACATTTGATATTGCGGGGCGAGCGTCCAACATGTGGACTGCCGTTACTGCCTGTTTGTATAATATTCATTTGGGGCACGACCGGGTTGAGGTCGATGTACCCGTTGTATATTTTTCATTTCTGTACTCGGTTTATCCCGCGAAGGAGTGCACGGATAGCTGGGTTCTGGAGGGCAACGGGTCCGTATCTCATGGCTTTGAGAGGCAATTGGACGTCACTCTGGAATTGGCAGACTATTCGCCGCACTCGTAGGGGGTACAGGTTGACCCAAGGGGGGTGCTCAATTTACCGGATTCCGTGAAGTGTCGGGTGTTCCATTCACTATGCTGTAGGGACTACCTCGCTTCAGGTTTTGGCGGGTAACTTGCCGCACCCGTAGGGGTCTAGGTTTCATTGCACAGGCTATCCACACGACCAGGGGAACGTCAGGTTTCAGCAGCGGCTCTGTGAAACCCGGGGATCCCAGATTATCTATTTTGTTCTGTGATGCTTATTACTTTTCTGTAATGTTGCATATTATCACGCCTGGAGCAATTATTGTATATTGGTATATATACAATTAGATGTTGTATATGTTTTACACCCGCGCTAGTCCAGCCCCCGCTCTGTCGTTAGGTAAGTAACCTAACGGGTGACGAAAGGACCCAGTGGCGAATGCGGATGGCATATACGTACATTATATTTTCGTTCTTTTCTGGTGTGATTGATTGATGGGACTACGTTGATTCTTATCAATGCAAGATAAAACAAACCTATATTTGATGTTGTTGGAACAAATTTTAAAAAGATGTTATTACAAAGATGTTTCCTTTTGTTTTGCATAGTGATATTCTGTTAGAATATCCTGCACCTCATTCGACGAGGCAAGTGTAAGTGCACGGCGGCGCCCCGGCCTCCATTCCGAGGCCAAATGCGGAAGCGAAAAACTTTAATTTTGCAAACTAGCAAACCGGCACCACCGCGCACTAAACACCCGGATCGAACCATTAACTAGTCCTAGCTAACTACAAGATGAGAAATAGAGATATACCGACTGATCCGAGTCCTCCGGTCTTCTCGTCGTCGTCCCGATCTCCCGCGGAATGTCCTGTCTCCACCTCGTCGCCGGAAGTGCACCACATCGCCTACATCTTTTACGGGCTCCCACCTCTATGCCGAGGCAACTCGGGCACGAAGCTGGCTAGTCGACGTGCCCAAGGTTTGCTGTAGAATGTGTAGTGAGCTATTTGTGTCTCTAGGGGTTTTGGGAGTTGCCATTGGTGGAGGAAATGAACTAAACTTTTTTGAGATGATGTTGTGGGATTTTTCTAACATGAAATGAACCAAAATCCCCCACCAAAATGTTTGGACAGCCCCCCCATGAGAAGTGGCCGGCCATGCTAAGTGAGGGGAGAGTGAGAATGAGTGTATCAAAGAAAAAAGAGAGAGGCCACACCAATAATGCATGAGGGAATCAAAATGATATCATGAAAGAACATGATCACCAAACAAAAACCACACTCCACCACAACCATCATAAAAACCATGTCATATAAAAGTCAAGCCATGATGGATGAAGAAGTCAAATGGTCAAGGGATGGTTCACCATCATGATACAATAAAATGTAAAGAACACCCTCCACAAACGCTTATTTGCACAATTGCAAATAAGCCCTCCTCCACCAATCTTCGGCCAATGAAGGATACAAAGAAAATTGGCCGAAACGGAAAGCAAACTGGCAACTCCAGAAAACTGGTCCCGTAATAAATTACAGGAAAACCCCGCTACTGTGCATACACACCCGCATTTGTATTCCGACCGAAATACAAATGCAATGAGACAAAAAAAACTACACTGTACTATACTAGGATCCGGCTTAAACCAAAGTCGGCTAGTATAATCCGTTCGATCCTGATCCGTGCAATACCGCACGTATCTGATCGAACCCTTCCATATCTCCATACGGCCTGTAGTACAAACTGTCCGATCCTGATCCATGCAATACCGCACGTATCTGATCGGACCTTGCCATATCTCCATACGGCCTCTACAGCTTTTCGCCCGAAAGCTTGAGTAACTGAATGTGGGGGACTCTAAAGACTCGTCAACACCTTAGTTGTGGATTTAACCACTAGCACGTCAGAGGTATAAGCCAATACGTAACGGGCTACCAGGTATTGACCAAAAGGGACGTCTGTGAGAGAACTCAGCCTGACACCCTACTGAACATGTCAGTGACAATATCCGTACAGTCCGGTCCGTTCGTCTATGAGCATCGCATGGCAGGCCTAGGGGGTTGGTAAAAGTCAGACCTCCAAAAGCGGTACAAGTCGTGTCGGAGTGTAGCCCAGAACACCCTGAGATACTACTGGAATACCTACCAGTAAATCTCCTGCCTCGGCCGAGGGCTTTGTGTAGTGGCTCTCCTAGACACAGCGCGACCTCACCCCCAATACCGGGAGAGACGAACCCCTGAAGATACGCTCACTGCCTCCATGTGGCTCGGGACTGTACCCAACTAAAACCTGTTTGCACGACTTCTTTGAGCCGTGGTAGGGTAGTAATCAAAGTACAGTGGGAACTCAAACGAGACAAATGACGATCCCCAGGTCGATGAACTAACCTGTACACATGTCACCAGGGAACTGCCATCTGACGTCTGGTATATGACCAACTAGCATGTTCCCGGCGAGTCCTGTCCGGTGTACTCATAACCCAATGAGCACCTGTATACATCTTAGGTGATCCAACTGACACCAATGGCTTGTGAGACCGGCCACCGCCCCTCGTCGGGGTCTCGACTGTATACACTAGTCTACTCTGGAGTATCGAAGCCCTGTCTCGAAACTCCCATGACTAGGGACCTTTTAAAGATGTGCTTATATACCCCAGCTCCCACTTATATGATCGCCCTCATACTGCTGGTGGTCAAGCAAGAATCCTAGGGGCTCTATCAACGTGCAATAGTGACCTTTCAGGTCACCTAAAGCAGTACACGATGATAAAGATAAACCAGATAGCATACTATCATCTCGAGTAAGACTGTCCTACCAGGATAGGTCATCCCTCAATCATTGCAATCATGTACCTGTGATCCAATAATTGACTCTGAGGGCACTATCTCCAACAATCTCCCACTTGCACTCAAGGCTAATTATTGCGATGTCGCATACTCACAGCCCGTGTGATACCGAACACCCAACTCCTCTACCGGTCAGTCTCACAAAACTCATTTGCGAAACTATTGCGTTCGAGGAATAGCCTCAGCGAGTGGATCCGCTTTGATGTTTCTTTCTATGTCTCTCTATATCTCAAGTTCACGGAGAAACCCATCTCCCGAAATGAGCAATACCTGTCTTAGAATGTGTCTGGATGTCTGATGAGACCTAGCTCAAAAATGAACTCCAAATCCAAAATTCTTAGACTGTATCGTTAACTGAACTTAATCAGTATCCTGCGCCATGCCTCCCTCAGTATTGCGTTGGACCACCTGTCCAAAATACTGCCCCTCGTCAGAAGGAAAACTATAACTCTGACAACCTCCTTGTCGTCCATGTCACCTTGGAAGCCTGGAATGATAACTGTCTCCCGAATGAGGCTGTTGTTATCATATCCCTAGAACATCCACTTATGTTCTAAAACTGCTTCCGACTGTTTCTCCAGGATTGGATTAATATCAAATTATTGCATCTAGTGCAAGAACAACATCTGGTGTGGTACTTGACATCTCATGATTGACTCAATTGCCTGAGCAAGTGATCTGCCAATCATGCACATCCCTCTCCCTTTTAGTCTATAAGACACCTTTAGAGAGGGTGACTCCATTACCTGTAGGTATACTACCGTGCCCGGAGTCGTCCATTCTAAATACTCTTAGAATGCTGTCTAAGTACTCTGATTAGGAAACCACCCAAATCTAGATCTAAAACCATAGATCTAGTAACCAGTATGTCTTATATAATGTCCAAGTCCCATGTGGAGAAACCACTGTGTGACGACCAAAGTATAACCGATCGTAGTATAGGAATATCACATCCTACTCTGTGTATGTCATCGAAATACCATGACATCACACCCTACTACCTTCTCAACAGATCCATCCCCTATTCTGATGAAGTCAAACCTATGACTGTCACATCAGAAATTAATGATCTATCTCCGCTATATCTGCTTTAGTCTACCAATGCTTCCGCTGCTTCCACTGACTACGACAACCCTCTGGCAGAGTCATATACATGTACATTTCTAAAGCTAGTTTAGAACGACGCTATACTCATCCTCCTGCCGGGTCTCACAGTCTGGAACAACAGCAATGGCAAGTGTGGGTAAACAAGAACCTCCCCGTCACCGTCCTTGAGGCTACCGGAGTACCTCTCGGGTGCCTGAGGTTACCCACCGTATCTGCGGAGTGGCCAATGGAATGTCAAACCAGATTGAATCTTTAGGTTCCTATCAAAATCTTCAGTAATCGTTTGCGGTTCTGGAATCACTTCCAGTTGTACCATACTCACACTACTGTTTTCTGAAAAAATCCATTTTTATTAAAACTGTGGCGAGTTAAGAACAATATCACTATTGATCTTCCAGATGGTAGAAAGTCAACCCTCGTCATAGCCTGGGTCAACCCACAAACAGCCATTACAGAAACGTGCCTTGAGTTATCCAGAGTCTGGTTTTAATCATAAGCCAGACAACTCCCCGTACCTTAACAACGTTAAGATATGAACTGTTCTATATCCAATATAGAACCAGAGGCACAGATTTAATTGAACCAGATTCAAATCATGCAGCTGTCCCCAGTGCATGTCAACTAAATGGAAGAAGGCCGATCAGCGTTACTCAACTTAGGAATACTTCCAATTATGAGTAACCTGAAAGAGAAGCAAGTTCTCTTAACCATTACTATCAACTGAATACCATATACAAGTATCTACATCTTCGATCACTTTGAAGAATCCCGATACTTGCTACACCTGGTTCTCTACTCTATTCAAATACCTAAAACTTCTCAAAATTCGGACCATGTGTTTCCATGAAACACCTGTCTAAAAACTAGAGAAGTTATAAGTAAACCGAATATAGTACGAGGACCAACCCCTCTGTCCTGATGGACCCTGGACAACATACAATACTATGTATAAGTCCCTTGAGTCTGATAACTCATTCACTGTGTGTCGTAGGTTGAAAACTGTACTTACGGTTAAGAAGAATTACACCGCTGTTTAATGCTCCTTACCTAACCATCCACTGATATAGGTAAATTCCATAGACATAATTTCAAAAAGGTATATCTCACTCTATGAAAATAGACGTACAGATATATCAATTTAAAATTGGTGCATAACAGCGTATATTCAAAACCAAATATTTGCCGTCCGGCAAACAACCCAGGTGACTTCCTCAAATATCACTATTGCAACGAATCCCGATATAATGAGGATGATCACCCAATTCCCAATAACTTACTCCCACTCATCATCTGTAAGACCATACAGATGTGAGAATCATACCTGGTAAATACATACCCTGGAGCAAGTTTCTAACTGGGAAATCAGTATTCCTTAAACAGTACACAGTGAAACTGAAACTTTGAAATGTTTCGATGGGGTATCCCGGTATTCCTAGTAATGCCTCTTCCAGATTCACGACTGTAACCGTATAATTCTTTGCCACCTCTCCAAATCCCTTTATATGTCTTTCGTCATTACCTTCTGCACACCCCTTTAGGCCAAATGGTTTTCTTCCTTCCCTACCGTTCGGCACCAGCCTTTGGTTTGGAAGAAGACTATCCAATAAGCATAATGGGTGTGCTGTCCTAATCCTAGGAGCACTCGTAATGCGAGAGAAGGTGAAGATAAAAGACAACCGAATAAACCTTATTCCTATTTCTCCTGGACCAGAATCCATCCCCGAACTGGAACAAGTTCCTTTCGAGTTCGTATCTAATCATACGATGGACTATCCAAATATCTGTGGATCTTCATAGTGATACGGAGTGTCCTGGAGAAATACAAAGGTGAAGTAGGAGTGGTAATGAAATACTTGGTTTGGTCGTGAATATCAGTCGCAATTTACTTTGCCCTCTTACTAATCCCTTGCTTTGTCTTAACATAATACCTTCTGTACACCATCGTTAGGCAAATTGGTTTTCTTCATTCCCTAGGTCGGCACCTGCCTATGGTTTGGAAGAAGACTGTCCGATTTGCGTAATAGGTGTACTATCCCCTAATCTAAGGGGTACTCGCAACGTGAGAGAAGGTAAAAGGAAAAGACAACTGAATAGTCCTATCCGTTTTCTCCAGAACCTGAAACCATCCTCGAATAAATCCCTTCGAGTTCGTATATAACCATACGATGGTTTTGTCCAATGGAAATGGAAGTTCGTAGTAATACGGGGTGTCCTGGAGAAATAGGTAAAAGTAGGAGTGGCAATGAGGTTTGCAACTCTGACAATCCAAAAGCCAGTGTTTAAGAAGGTTCGGTCAACTTGGTCACTGAGTCATAGTCTTAGGGTCGGGTCAATGGTTGCTGCCAGAGAGAGAGAAAAGAAACACTCAGCGTACACTCTAACCTAGATCAGAATGGTTACCAATTTATCTAATCTGGAAACCTCCCACTGTACCGTCAAATTCTCCTCCAAACCTGAAAGAAGAATTAGTCGGTGTCACCCGAGGAGTAGACTAACTCATCAGTGGGAATCGGGATCCAACTATCATCGCATGACAACGTGATGGAATCCGCTCACGGTATCACACTCCAGAAGGTATGCGCATATCTGGCAAGTTTCAGTTCTTTTGAAACTCCCGATGTGATTTTTGCCCCATGCTCTTATGACCTTGACTTTGGCCAACATATCATAAGTCACATGTCAAGTTCTACCCTTCATTCTCCAGGTTAATTTGAATCCACCCGTACCTACCCTTGACTTTGGCCAAAATGGCAGTACGACTGTCCCAAACCAACGCATCTATCTATGCTGCATATGAATACCCCAATAGCTACCAATCACTGTACCTTGACTTTGGCCAACATACACAGCTTGAATACTATTGACCATCCATATGAAACGACGGAGGGCTACGAATGGTTTCTGGCGAAAACCTTTAACGTAATGAACTTGATATCGTCGAAGGAACGGATAGCTTTTTTTTTAAAATATAGTGACGAAAACCTTTGCTAAAGAGGTCACTCCCGGTGAAGGGATCTCGGCTCTTTCCCCGTAGAATGAGGTGCAGGATATTCCAACTGAATACCACGGTGCAAAGCAAAAGTAATCGGCTATAGTGAAGTTAATGCCCTGACGCAAACTTTTTGTCCAAGGGGTCACTCCCGGTGAAGGGATCTCGGCCCTTGCCTCGTCGACTGAGGAGAAGGATATTCCAACTGAATACCACGATGCAAAACAAAAGTGAACGTCCTTGCAATAACAGCTTTTTGAAAAGTGTTCCAACAACATCAGATTAGGTTTGTTTTTAACTTGCATTGATCCGAATCAACGCAGTCCCATCAATTGATCACACCACAAAGAACGAAAATAATATGACGTACGTATATGCCATCCGCATTCGCCACTGGGTCCCGTCATTACCCGTTAGGTTAGATAACTAACGACAGAGCGGGGACTGGACTAGCGTGGATGCAAAACATATACAACATCTACTAATATATATACCAATATATTATATTTCGCTCAAGGCGTGATAAAATGCAACATCACAGAAATGTACAGCATCACAGAACAATACAGATATCTGGGATCCCCGGGTTTCACAGAGCCACTACTGAAACCCGACGTTCCCCTGGTCGTGTGGATAGTCTGTGCAATGAAATCCTAGACCCCTACGGGCGCGGCAAGTTACCCGCCAAAACCTGAAGCGAGGCAGCCCCCTTCAGTAACATGAATGGACCACCCAGCACTTCACGGAATCCGGTAACTTGGGCACCCCTCCTAGGTCAACCTGTACCCCCTACGAGTGCGGCGAATAGCCCGCCAATTCTAGAGTAAAGCCCCCTCCGTCTCAATGCCATGAGATGCGGGCTTGTTGCCCTCTAGAACCCGGCTATCCGTGCACCCCTCCGCGGGGTAATCCTAGTACAGAAAATAAAATATACATCCAACGGGTACATCGACCGCAACCTGGTCGTGCCCCAAAATAATAATACAAACAGGCAGTGACGGCAGTCCACATGTCGGACGCTCTTCCCGCAATATCAAATGTACATAATACAACAAAAACTGTACTAGCATTGCATCCAGGCTATCCCCCACGACCGATCCGCAACAACACAGCAATACACAGAACATCAACGTGAAAGTCACGTTCGCAAATCCGTCTAGCCGGGCTATAGCAGTTAGACAGGATTTACTGATCGAGTGACATTCACGGTCGCAGATATAATGTAAATACTGTGAAATAATATGTTTTAAATATCCGATCGATCAAATTTTAACAAGTGGGCCCCCAAGTACTACTGAAGCACATCAAGAAAATCTGGGCCCAAAATTAATATTCCAGAAACCCTATTTTCACCCTAGAAGCCCACTGGAAAAATTTGACGCATTGATCCCACTATACTGCGGCGGAACCGCGGCCCCAAGTGGGGTTTAGACGCGGTTCCGCGCTCCCCTTAAAAGATCAATGGGTCGAATTTCTCCAGAATTCTTAGGACTTCCAGTACATCACTTTTCTACAACCTGAAAAAAATTTCGAGCCAGAAAAAAAATCGACAGAAAACTGATGCATGTGTTATTGGGTTTTCGGAACATTTGTTCGACCGGAATTGTAAAACACATTAGACAAAGCTAGACTAGGTTAATGGCGAGGCTCTGATACCACTGTAAGTGCACGGCGGTGCCCCGGCCTCCATACCGAGGCCAAATGCGGAAGCGAAAAACTTTAATTTTGCAAACTAGCAAACAGGCACCACCGCGTACTATACACCCGGATCGAACCATTAACTAGTCCTAGCTAACTACAAGATGGGGAATAGAGATATACCGACTGATCCGAGTCCTCCGGTCTTCTCTTCGTCGTCCCGATCTCCCGCGGAATGTCCTGTCTCCACCTCGTCGCCGAAAGTGCACCACATCGCCTACATCTTTTACGGGCTCCCACCTCTATGCCGAGGCAACTCGGGCACGAAGCTGGCTAGTCGACGTGCCCAAGGTTTGCTGTAGAATGTGTAGTGAGCTATTTGTGTCTCTAGGGGTTTTAGGAGTTGCCATTGGTGGAGGAAATGAACTAAACTTTTTGGAGATGATGTTGTGGGATTTTTCTAACATGAAATGAACCAAAATCCCCCACCAAAATGTTTGGACTGTAAGTCCATGCTACCTCTCCCGGTACTTTCGGGAAAGCGGAATTTGGTAAAAAACGATTTTTATAGAGGTGGTAACATGGACCTAAAACCCGGATCTTGGTTAAACATCTATCTAACAACCTAACTACGAGTTTCTAGCTACCCGGTTAGGGGGTTATACCTGGCTTGTCTTGAACTCCTTCGTCTTCAAGCTCCGAAGGTGGTCCGGATTGGCTTCTTCCCGTCGTCTCCGTACGCCGAAGATAGATCCACCTGAAAGCTCCAACCTTTGGCTCCTTCTTCGTTCTTTGAAGAAACTAGTTCACTCGGTTTGCTAAACCTTGTGAACTAGAATGAGTAGAGAAGAGTTTGTGTGGGATTTTATCTATGGTTCTTGATTCTCAACTCATGAGATATGTGAACCATAGAGTCAAGAGAGGGAGCAAGAGGAAGAGGGTGAAAGCAAGAGCAAGAGAGCTCAAGAACAAGAGAGAGAATGAGCAAGAAAGAATGAGTCTTTTGTCTCTCACCCTCTCATAATCCAAAGTCATCATAACTCATTATACCAAATCAAGTGTTATGTGATGGTTGAAGCAACCATAACCATATCATTTCATGCACTCATTTTGCATAAATGAGCAAGCAAGCAAAAGTCTTTGCCATGAAATGATGGCTATGGTTATCATGATGGTCAACTAGTCAAGCCTAGTCAACCGGTCAACAAAGTCAACAAAAGTCAACAAGTTAACAAAGTCAACAAAAGTCAACAACCATGTCACCATAATACTTAATTAATATAATAGTTAATCTCATATCATATTCTCATTAGGGTTGAGCAAAAAGTCAAATAGTCAACGATCAACTGTCAACAACCCTAATGAGAATCAGCTGCCTCTGTCTCCCTGTCAACTGTGCATACGCACCCGCATCCGCGTTCCGAGGAACACGAATGCAAACTGGATAAATCCAATCCCAAAACGTACACTAGGATATGGCTTAAACCAAAGCCCACTAGTGCAAACTGTCCGGACACTGTACGTGCGCAAGTGCACGGATGTGACCGAACCCTGTCGTAAAACCATGCGACCTGTCGCAAAACCATGCGACCTCTACTCTTTTGCCTAAAGGCGAAAAGCTTTCTGTGTGGGACTCTAAAGACTCGACACTACGCTGGCAGTGGGTTTAACCACAGACCGCAAGCGGCACTAGCTGTGCATAACGGTCCCCAGGTAATGCCGACAAGAAGACTGACGAGGCAAAACCCATCTGAACTCCTACTGAGCCTGAATGTGACATTCTCCGTACAGTCCAGTCTGTTCGTCTTATACATCGCATGGCGGGCCTAGGGGGCGGTAAACGTCAGTCCCCCAATAGCGATACAAGTCGTGCCGGAGCGAAGCCCAAAACACCCTGAGATAACACTGGAAGCCTACCAGTATATCTCGTTTGCCCTTGCCAGGGACTACTCGTGTAATGGCTCTCCTAGACACAGCGCGATGTCAACCCCCAATACCGGGAGAGAAGAATCCTGTCTAACCGTCACTGCCTCCAAGTGCTTCGGGACTGCACCCAACTACTACCTGTTTGCACGGCTCCTTTGAGCCGTGGTAGGGTAGTAATCAAAGTACAGTGGGAACACACTCGAGGCGAAGTGACAGTGTCAAGTCAGCGGACTAAACTGTACTCATGTCACCTGGGAACTGATAACTGACGATAGGCATAATACCAACTAGTCAGTTCCCGACGAGTCCTGTCCAGTGTACCCGTAACCTAACGAGCACCCGCATACTATCTCAAGTACGACGTACTGACGGCTGTGGGACAGACCGTCTCCCACACTGGGATGTGAAGCGCATGCGCTGGTCTACTCCGGAGTATCGATGCCCTGTCTCGATAGTCCTGCGACCAGGGACCTGCATAAGGATGTGCTTATAGATTACCCAGCCCCACTAGTGTGACGGCCATCACATCGCTGGTAATCAAGCAAAGATCCTAAGGGCTCCACTAATGTGTATAGGCGATATACAAAAATAAACACATGTACACATTTTGAGCAAGATTGTATATACAAGGTGAATATCCCAAGCTTCCATTAAGTAATATACAAACTAGTATGATACAGTAATGGCCTCTAGGGCATATACACTAACAATCTCCCACTTGCACTAAGGCCATGTACTGGCGTATCGAAGACCTATCATCTCGATCAGCCGCTCGAACTGAGTCTGGGGTAGGGCCTTGGTGAATGGATCTGCAGTGTTATCTTCTGAAGCAACTCTCCGAACCTCGATCTCCTGGCGATCCATGATCTCCCTGATCAGGTGATACCGCCTCAAGATGTGCCTGGATCTCTGATGGGACCTGGGTTCCTTCGCTAAAGCTATAGCCCCGTTGTTGTCGCAATACAGAGGTATTGGATCAACAATGGACGGAACCACCTGAAGTTCTTTCAAGAACTTCCTCATCCAGACAGCTTCTTTTGCGGCATCAGATGCAGCGATGTATTCCGCTTCCATCGTCGAGTCTGCAACGGTTTCTTGTTTGGAACTCTTCCAACACACCGCCCCTCCGTTGAGGGTAAAGACAAAACCCGACATGGACTTGGAATCATCCTTGTCACTCTGGAAGCTGGAGTCAGCAAAGGCCTCGATCTGGAGGTCTTTTCCGCCATACACCAAGAACATCTCCTTAGTCCTTCTCAGGTACTTGAGAATGTTCTTTACTGCTATCCAGTATTTCTTCCCAGGGTTTGACTGATACCGGCTTACCACACTCAGTGCATAAGCTACATCCGGTCTGGTACACAACATCGCATACATTATAGAGCCTACCACAGAAGCGTAGGGTATAATAGACATGCGATCCCTCTCCAAATCAGTCTTGGGAGACATCTCTTTAGAGAGGGTGATCCCGTGACAAGCCGGTAGGTTACCGCGCTTGGAATCTTCCATACTGAATCTTTTCAGTACGGTGTCGATGTACCTGGACTGTGAAAGTCCTAATATCCTCTTGGATCTATCACGATGGATCCGGATCCCCAGGATGTATGAGGCATCACCCAGGTCTTTCATGGAGAACCTGTGTGACAAGAACCCCTTGACAAATTGTAGCATAGGAATGTCATTTCCTATTAAGAGAATGTCATCCACGTATAAAACGAGGAATACTACAGTTCTCGCTACAAATCTACTATAGATGCATGGTTCATCTGGATTTTTGATAAAGCCAAATTCTTTGACCGTCTCATCAAAGCAGATGTTCCAACTCCGCGATGCATGCTTTAGTCCATAGATGGACTTAAGTAACTTGGACACCTTTCCGCTGCTCCCACTCTGAATGAAACCCTCTGGTTGGTCCATATAGACACACTCCTCTAAATTTCCATTTAGAAAAGCGGTCTTTACGTCCATTTGCCAGATCTCATAATCGTGGAAGGCAGCAATGGCAAGAAGGATCCGAATGGATTTCAGCATGGCTACTGGAGAAAAGGTTTCGTCATAGTCCAAGCCAGGTCTTTGACGAAAACCCTTTGCTACCAGCCTAGCTTTATAGGTCTCAACCTGTCCATCTACACCAATCTTCCTTTTGAAGATCCACTTGCATCCTACGGGTTTTACCCCGTCTGGAGCAATGTCCAACGTCCATACCTTGTTGGTGTACATGGACTCCATTTCGGTCCGCATTGCATCCAGCCATTTTACTGAGTCAACGCTCTGAACAGCCTGCTGGAAGCTAGTAGGCTCATCATAATCTATGATGCAATCCTCTCTATCCCCGTCTATGAGAAAACCATAGTATCTCTCGGGCGGATGAGTCTGCCTACTACTCCTGCGGAGCGGCGTAGGAATGTCCTGTTCTTTTGAACCTTCTGGTTCCACTAAGCTTTCAGTAATAGTCTGTGGTTCTGGAACTTCTTCCAGTTCTATTGTGCTCCCACTTATCTGGGTTTCCAAAAACTCAGTTTCCAAGAAGCGGGCATGCTGAGAAACAAAAACCTTTTGTTCCTCAGCAGAATAGAAAAGATACCCCCTGGAGTTCCTTGGGTATCCCATAAACTTACACTGTACAGAACGCGCCTCAAGCTTGTCCGCATGCTGCTTTTTTACAAAAGCTGGACATCCCCATACCTTAAGATACTTAAGACAGGGTTTCTTCCCAGTCCACATCTGATATGGGGTGGTAGGCACAGTCTTGGTGGGAGCCTTGTTCAAGAGATACGCAGCTGCTTCTAGTGCATATCCCCAGAATGATCGCGGTAACTCAGCGTTACTCATCATGGACCGAACCATATCCAATAGGGTTCGGTTCCGTCTCTCCGATACACCATTATGTTGCGGAGTGTATGGAGGAGTAAGCTGAGAGAGAATACCATTCTCTTTTAAGTAATTCAGGAATTCGGCACTTAAGTATTCTCCACCTCGATCCGATCTTAGAATCTTGATACTTTTGCCGGTTTGTTTCTCTACTTCATTCTTATACTCCTGGAATTTTCCAAAGGCTTCAGACTTATGTTTCATTAAGAAGACATAACCGTAACTTGAGAAGTCATCCGTAAAAGTAATGAAGTAAGAATAGCCGCTTCGAGCATGTGTAGACATTGGACCGCACACGTCACTGTGTACGAGTCCCAAGAGCTCGCTCGCTCTTACTCCATGTCCAGTAAACGGAGTCTTTGTCATCTTTCCTTTGAGACAGGATTGACAAGTGGCATACGATTGATATTCGAACGGATTCAAATATTCTTCTGTATGTAACTTAGTCAACCTTCTCTCATTGATGTGACCCAGTCTACAATGCCACAAGAAAGTCTGATTTATTTCCGGAGACTTTCTTTTGTGTGTATTCTGGACATTGAAAATCTGTGGTTGGTTCAATACGTATATACCATTACTCAATGTACCTGACCCAATCAGAACTTGATTAAGGTGAATGTTTACAACATTACTTACAAACGCAAATTTATAACCTTCTTTAGAGACTAAAGATACAGAAATGATATTACAAGTTGCGTTGGGTACAAAAAAGCAATTACGTAAAACCAAAACATGTCTATCTGACATTCCCAGGTGATAGTCCCCCACGGCTTTAGCATCCATGCTAGCTCCGTTCGCAACTCTGAGGGTCATGTCACCTGCTTTCAAAACCCTACGGTTTCTCAACGCCTACAAAGAATTACAGATATGAGATCCTGATCCGGTATCCAATACCCAGGAAGTAGAGTTTATTGAAAGACAGTTTTCAATAACATACACACCTGAAGCTGAAGCTGCAACCTGCTTCAATTCCTGTGTTCTGGCCTTCCAGGCCCTGCAATCATTCTTCCAGTGTCCTTTCTTATGACAATAGAAGCATTCTTCCTTATCCACAAGCTTCCCCGCTTTCTTTGTTGCTTTAGCTTTTCCCTTCGTATCCACTTTACTAACACCGCCCCTTGGTTTGGCGGGGGCTTTCTTCTTCTTTCCCTTGGCTTTCGCCTTGGACCTAGAAGAAGATGATCCTCCTACAAACAAAGTGGATGTTTCCCTACTTTTCTGTAGGGTGCCCTCTGCGCTCCTCAGCATGTTGAGGAGCTCTGAAAGTTCAACTTCTTTTTCTTGCAAGTTGAAGTTCGGTATAAACTGGGCGTAAGTGGAAGGAAGGGACTGGAGAACTATGTCCGTATAGAGCTCACTCTCCAATGTGGTCCCTAGGTCCGCGAGCTCCTCAATGTAGCCGATCATCTTTAGCACGTGCTCGGCTACTGATGATCTGACGGCCATCTTTGCCGAAAATAACCTTTTCAACGCTTCGTATCTTGCGATACGAGATTGCTCTCCATACAGTTCTTTTGTATGGAGAAATATGGATTCAAGGTCCATATTCTCGTGCCTCCTCTGATGCTCGTTGTCCATCGAGGCAAGTACGAGGCACTTGGCCTTCGCGCTATCAATCTCCCAAGTCTTGCGGATTTCCTTATCCGCGACGATGGAAGTGGGACCAGGGACAGGGGGAGCTTTGGTGGTAAGAAGATACCCCAGCTTGTCGTAAGTGATTGCCATCTTGACATTCCTGAGCCAATCTTTGTAGTTTGGCCCTGTCAGTATATTTTTATCTAGAAGTAACTTAAGTCCAGTCATGTCGATTGGTCGCTGCAATTAGGAGAGAGAAGAAGAAACACTCAGCATGATGCTCTTGCAAGTTTAGAGTGGTTTTTAGTTTGTCTAAACAGGATGGCTCCCACTGTTTCTCGAATCCCTCTTCAAACCATAAAGGAAGAATTAGTCGGGATCAATCCCACCGCACAATACTTGCTTAACCGTTCAGCCAGGCCGGTGTCGGTACTTCGAGGGAGGTTTTCCAACGCTTTCGCGAAGTTCCTTAATTAAAGAACCTCTTTTCCCTGGGGGCGTAGCCCCGCTAACACCTTTCTAGGCACCTACTAGGTTTATAGCATTGATCGTTTAGTGAGAAATTTCCCGAGGAGTAGCATATACTCACAGTAGGATCGGGATCCAAATATCATCGCGTGACGAAACTGAAGGAATCCTACCAGAATCATCACACTCCAAATGGTATGCAAATCTAGCAAGTTTCAGTACTTATGAAACTCCCGATGTGGATTTTTGCCCCATGCTCTTATGACCTTGACGAAGGTCAACAAATCATAAGTCACATGTCAAGTTCTTCCCGTCATTATCCAGGTTAATTTGAATCCACCCGTATATACCCTTGACGAAGATCAACAAGGTAATGCGAATGTCCCAAACCAACGCATCTATCTATGCTACATATGAATACCCAACAGCTACCAATCACTATGCCTTGACGAAGGTCAACAAACACAGCTTGAATACTATTGAATATTCATACGAAACGACGGAGGGCTACAAATGGTTTTGGCGAAACCGTGAACGTAGTGAACTTGATATAGTCGATGGAACGAGATAGCTTTTAAAAGGAGTGGCTCAAGCTCCGCATTTAAAAGTTGGTTTTGAAAAGAACCGAGTGGTTTTTCGAAAGTGTTCCAACGACTTTAACTTGGTTTATTATCTTGCATTAGTTCTTTTAATGCGTGATATTCTTGCATTAGTTCTTTTAATGCGTCCCATCATTTAATCCTACCATTGCAGAAAACAACCAAAATATGACGTACGCTTATGCCATTCGCATTCGCCACTGGGCCCCGTCATTACCTGTTAGGTTACTTAACTAACGACAGAGCAGGGGCTGGGCTAGCGCGTCTGTAAAACATAAGCAACGCCTAAATAATATCATATATAGATATACTACAATGATAAACATTTCAGATAACAGATGAATACATTGGATATACTAGGAATCTGTAATTCGCATGAGCCTGTAACGAAAAACAGATTACACGGTCGTGGTGAATAACCAATACCCCACCCAAGACCCCTACGGGTGCGGCAAACTACCCGCCAAGTACCCGTAGCGTAGCAACCTCCCTCATCTCCATGAGTAGGCCACTCGACACTTCGGCATACCCGGTAGTTTGTGCACCCCCTCCATGGGTCTATCCTAGGAGCAAAAACAGTAAAAAGAAATTATACAATGACGGCTACAACCCCGACCCGGTTGTGCGGCCATACAAATAATTATTACATCAATTTACAAATTTACATGAATTGAAAGAAAAGAAAACTCTCGTCTCACAACCCCCGGCTATTCACCCGCGACATTCCAACACATTCATATACACATTCCAGCAACATTACAGATCACAGATTTGTATAACCCCCACTAATCGACATATAGCGATTAGTAGACGTTCAATACAAATATCACATTACAGAAAAAACCCGTTAGCTTAAGTCTTTTAGAAGTTCGATCAAAAATACGGATTTTCGGTACCCCAAAAATAAAATTTTCGTTCTGGAAAATCTGGGCAGAAAATATATATTCCAAAAATCCCAAAATACCCCTACAAGTACACTGTAGCAAAGAAACACCAGAGAGGGGCCAAGGAGGCCGCGGAACCGCGGCAATAGCAAGCTATTGCCGCGTTTCCGCGGTCGTTTAGGGGGAACTCTTGGTGATTTTTCTACAGTAGCTTTTAAAAACCCTGAGCCGATTTTAGAGATGAAAATAATCAACTTTTGAACAGTATAAAAATCAACAGAAAGTTCGAATTTCGGGGTTCGTTTTCGGGACTTTTTCTTTGATCGATCTTCTAGTTACTTGCTAACATGTTAGATAGAGTTTAACTAGGCTCTGATACCACTGTAAGTCCATGCTACCTCTCCCGGTACTTTCGGGAAAGCGGAATTTGGTAAAAAACGATTTTTATAGAGGTGGTAACATGGACCTAAAACCCGGATCTTGGTTAAACATCTATCTAACAACCTAACTACGAGTTTCTAGCTACTCGGTTAGGGGGTTATACCTGGCTTGTCTTGAACTCCTTCGTCTTCAAGCTCCGATGGTGGTCCGGATTGGCTTCTTCCCGTCGTCTCCGTACGCCGAAGATAGATCCACCTGAAAGCTCCAACCTTTGGCTCCTTCTTCGTTCTTTGAAGAAACTAGTTCACTCGGTTTGCTAAACCTTGTGAACTAGAATTAGTAGAGAAGAGTTTGTGTGGGATTTTATCTATGGTTCTTGATTCTCAACTCATGAGATATGTGAACCATAGAGTCAAGAGAGGGAGCAAGAGGAAGAGGGTGAAAGCAAGAGCAAGTGAGCTCAAGAACAAGAGAGAGAATGAGCAAGAAAGAATGAGCAAGTCTTTTGTCTCTCACCCTCTCATAATCCAAAGTCATCATAACTCATTATACCAAATCAAGTGTTATGTGATGGTTGAAGCAACCATAACCATATCATTTCATGCACTTATTTTGCACAAATGAGCAAGCAAGCAAAAGTCTTTGCCATGAAATGATGGCTATGGTTATCATGATGGTCAACTAGTCAAGCCTAGTCAACCGGTCAACAAAGTCAACAAGTCAACAAAAGTCAACAAAGTCAACAAAAGTCAACAACCATGTCACCATAATACTTAATTAATATAATAGTTAATCTCATATCATATTCTCATTAGGGTTGAGCAAAAAGTCAAATAGTCAACGGTCAACTGTCAACAACCCTAATGAGAATCAGCTGCCTCTGTCTCCCTGTCAACTGTGCATACGCACCCGCATCCGCGTTCCGAGGAACACGAATGCAAACTGGATAAATCCAATCCCAAAACGTACACTAGGATCTGGCTTAAACCAAAGCCCGCTAGTGCAAACTGTCCGGACACTGTACGTGCGCAAGTGCACGGATGTGACCGAACCCTGTCGCAAAACCATGCGACCTGTCGCAAAACCATGCGCCCTCTACTCTTTTGCCTAAAGACGAAAAGCTTTCTGTGTGGGACTCTAAAGACTCGACACTACGCTGGCAGTGGGTTTAACCACAAACCGCAAGCGACACTAGCTGTGCATAACGGTCCCCAGGAAATGCCGACAAGAAGACTGACGAGGCGAAACCCATCTGAACTCCTGCTGAGCCTGAATGTGACATTCTCCGTACAGTCCGGTCTGTTCATCTGATACATCGCATGGCGGGCCTAGGGGCGGTAAACGTCAGTCCCCCAATAGCGGTACAAGTCGTGGCGGAGCGAAGCCCAAAACACCCTGAGATAACACTGGAAGCCTACCAGTATATCTCGTTTGCCCTGGCCAGGGACTACTCGTGTAATAGCTCTCCTAGACACAGCGCGATGTCAACCCCCAATACCGGGAGAGACGAATCCTGTCTAACCGTCACTGCCTCCAAGTGCTTCGGGACTGCACCCAACTACTACCTGTTTGCACGGCTCCTTTGAGCCGTGGTAGGGTAGTAATCAAAGTACAGTGGGAACACACTCGAGGCGAAGTGACAGTGTCAAGTCAGCGGACTAAGCTGTACTCATGTCACCTGGGAACTGATAACTGACGATAGACATAATACCAACTAGTCAGTTCCCGACGAGTCCTGTCCAGTGTACCCGTAACCTAACTAGCACCCGCATACTATCTCAAGTACGACGTACTGACGGCTGTGGGACAGACCGTCTCCCACACTGGAATGAGAAGCGCATGCGCTGGTCTACTCCGGAGTATCGATGCCCTGTCTCGATAGTCCTGCGACCAGGGACCTGCATAAGGATATGCTTATAGATTACCTTGCCCCACTAGTGTGACGGCCATCATATCGCTGGTAATCAAGCAAAGATCCTAAGGGCTCCACTAATGTGTATAGGCGATATACAAAAATAAACACATGTACACATTGAAGTAGAAACAAACCAAGTAGCATACAACTATTTTGAGCAAGAATGTATATACAAGGTGAATATCCCAAGCTTCCATTAAGTAATATACAAACTAGTATAATACAGTAATGGCCTCTAGGGCATATACACTAACATGGACAGCCCCCCTATGAGAAGTGGCCGGCCATGCTAAGTGAGGGGAGAGTGAGAATGAGTGTATCAAAGAAAAAAGAGAGAGGCCACACCAATAATGCATGAGGGAATCTAAATGATATCATGAAAGAACATGATCACCAAACAAAAACCACACTCCACCACAACCATCATAAAAACCATGTCATATAAAAATCAAGCCATGATGGATGAAGAAGTCAAATGGTCAAGGGATGGCTCACCATCATGATACAATAAAATGTAAAGAACACCCTCCACAAACGCTTATTTGCACAATTGCAAATAAGCCCTCCTCCACCAATCTTCGGCCAATGAAGGATACAAAGAAAATTGGCCGAAACGGAAAGCAAACTGGCAACTCCAGAAAACTGGTCCCGTAATAAATTACAGGAAAACCCCGCTACTGTGCATACACACCCGCATTTGTATTCCAACCGAAATACAAATGCAATGAGACAAAAAAAAACTACACTGTACTATACTAGGATCCGGCTTAAACCAAAGTCGAATAGTATAATCCGTTCCTGATCCGTGCAATACCGCACGTATCTGATCGAACCCTTCCATATCTCCATACGGCCTGTAGTACAAACTGTCCGATCCTGATCCGTGCAATACCGCACGTATCTGATCGGACCTTGCCATATCTCCATACGGCCTCTACAGCTTTTCGTCCGAAAGCTTGAGTAACTGAATGTGGGGGACTCTAAAGACTCGTCAACACCTTGGTTGTGGATTTAACCACTAGCACGTCAGAGGTATAAGCCAATACGTAACGGGCTACCAGGTATTGATCAAAAGGGACGTCTGTGAGAGAACTCAGCCTGACACCCTACTGAGCATGTCAGTGACAATATCCATACAGTCCGGTCCGTTCGTCTATGAGCATCGCATGGCAGGCCTAGGGGGTTGGTAAAAGTCAGACCCCCAAAAGCGGTACAAGTCGTGTCGGAGTGTAGCCCAGAACACCCTGAGATACTACTGGAATACCTACCAGTAAATCTCCTGCCTCGGCCGAGGGCTTTGTGTAGTGGCTCTCCTAGATACAGCGCGACCTCACCCCCAATACCGGGAGAGACGAACCCCTGAAGATACGCTCACTGCCTCCATGTGGCTCAGGACTGTACCCAACTAAAACCTGTTTGCACGACTTCTTTGAGCCGTGGTAGGGTAGTAATCAAAGTACAGTGGGAACTCAAACGAGACAAATGACGATCCCCAGGTCGATGAACTAACCTGTACACATGTCACCAGGGAACTGCCATCTGACGTCTGGTATATGACCAACTAGCATGTTCCCGGCGAGTCCTGTCCGGTATACTCATAACCCAATGAGCACCTGTATACATCTTAGGTGATCCAACTGACACCAATGGCTTGTGAGACCGGACACCGCCCCTCGTCGGGGTCTCGACTGTATACACTAGTCTACTCTGGAGTATCGATGCCCTGTCTCGAAACTCCCATGACTAGGGACCTTTTAAAGATGTGCTTATATACCCCAGCTCCCACTTATATGATCGCCCTCATACTGCTGGTGGTCAAGCAAGAATCCTAGGGGCTCTATCAACGTGCAATAGTGACCTTTCAGGTCACCTAAAGCAGTACACGATGATAAAGATAAATCAGATAGCATACTATCATCTCGAGTAAGACTGTCCTACCGGGATAGGTCCTCCCTCAATCATTGCAATCACGTACCTGTGATCCAATAATTGACTCTGAGGGCACTATCTCCAACAATCTTCCACTTGCACTCAAGGCTAATTATTGCGATGTCGCATACTCACAGCCCGTGTGATACCGAACACCCAACTCCTCTACCGGTCAGTCTCACAAAACTCGTTTGCAAAACTATTGCGTTCGAGGAATAGCCTCAGCGAGTGGATCCGCTTTGATGTTTCTTTCTATGTCTCTCTATATCTCAAGTTCGCGGAGAAACCCATCTCCCGAAATGAGCAATACCTGTCTTAGAATGTGTCTGGATGTCTGATGAGACCTAGCTCAAAAATGAACTCCAAATACAAACTTCTTAGACTGTATCGTCAACTGAACTTAATCAGTATCCTGCGCCATGCCTCCCTCAGTATTGCCTTGGACCACCTGTCCAAAATACTGCCCCTCGTCAGAAGGAAAACTATAACTCTGACAACCTCCTTGTCGTCCATGTCACCTTGGAAGCCTGGAATGATAACTGTCTCCCGAATGAGGCTGTTGTTATCATATCCCTAGAACATCCACTTATGTTCTAAAACTGCTTCCGACTGTTTCTCCAGGAATGGATTAATATCAAATTATTGCATCTACTGCAAGAACAACATCTGGTGTGGTACTTGACATCTCATGATTGACTCAATTGCCTGAGCAAGTGATCTGCCAATCATGCACATCCCTCTCCCTTTTAGTCGATAAGACACCTTTAGAGAGGGTGACTCCATTACCTGCAGGTATACTACCATGCCCGGAGTCGTCCATTCTAAATACTCTTAGAATGCTGTCTAAGTACTCTGATTGGGAAACCACCCAAATCTAGATCTAAAACCATAGATCTAGTAACCAGTATGTCTTATATAATGTCCAAGTCCCATGTGGAGAAACCACTGTGTGACGACCAAAGTATAACCAATCGTAGTATAGGAATATCACATCCTACTCTGTGTATGTCATCGAAATACCATGACATCACACCCTACTACCTTCTCAACAGATCCATCCCCTATTCTGATGAAGTCAAACCTATGACTGTCACATCAGAAATTAATGATCTATCTCCGCTATATCTGCTTTAGTCTATAAATAAACATAAGCAACCTGTTCACCAATGCTTCCGCTGCTCCCACTGACTACGACAACCCTCTAGCAGAGTCATATACACGTACATTTCTAAAGCTAGTTTAGAACGACGCTATACTCATCCTCCTGCCGGGTCTCACAGTCTGGAACAACAGCAATGGCAAGTGTGGGTAAACAAGAACCTTCCCGTCACCGTCCATGAGGCTACCGGAGTACCTCTCGGGTGCCTGAGGTTACCCACCGTATCTGCGGAGTGGCCAATGGAATGTCAAACCAGATTGAATCTTTAGGTTCCTATCAAAATCTTCAGTAATCGTTTGCGGTTCTGGAATCACTTCCAGTTCTACTATACTCCCACTACTGTTTTCTGAAAAAATCCATTTTTATTAAAACTGTGGCGAGTTAAGAACAATATCACTATTGATCTTCCAGATGGTAGAAAGTCAACCCTCGTCATAGCCTGGGTCAACCCATAAACAGCCATTACAGAAACGTGCCTTGAGTTATCCAGAGTCTGGTTTTAATCATAAGCCAGACAACTCCCCGTACCTTAACAACGTTAAGATATGAACTGTTTTATATCCAATATAGAACCAGAGGCACAGAATTAATTGAACCAGATTCAAATCATGCAGCTGTCCCCAGTGCATGTCAACTAAATGGTAGAAGGCCGATCAGCGTTACTCAACTTAGGAATACTTCCAATTATGAGTAACCTGAAAGAGAAGCAAGTTCTCTTAACCATTACTATCAACTGAATACCATATACAAGTATCTACATCTTCGATCACTTTGAAGAATCCCGATACTTGCTACACCTGGTTCTCTACTCTATTCAAATACCTAAAACTTCTCAAACTTCAGACCCTGTGTTTCCACGAAACACCTGTCTAAAAACTAGAGAAGTTATAAGTAAACCGAATATACTACGAGGACCAACCCCTCTGTCCTGATGGACCCTGGACAACATACAATACTCTGTATAAGTCCCTTGAGTCTGATAACTCATTCACTGTGTGTCGTAGGTTGAAAACTGTACTTATGGTTAAGAAGAATTACACCGCTGTTTAATGCTCCTTACCTAACCATCCACTGATATAGGTAAATGTCATAGACATAATTTCAAAAAGGTATATCTCACTCTATGAAAATAGACGTACAGATATATCAATTTAAAATTGGTGCACAACAGCGGATATTCAAAACCAAATATTTGTCGTCCGGCAAACAATCCAGGTGACTTCCTCAAATATCACTATTGCAACGAATCCCGATATAATGAGGATGATCACCCAATTCCCAATAACTTACTCCCACTCATCATCTGTAAGACCATACAGATGTGAGAATCATACCTGGTAAATACATACCCTGGAGCAAGTGTCTAACTGGGAAATCAGTATTCCTTTAACAGTACACAGTGAAACTGAAACTTTGAAATGTTTCGATGGGGTATCCCGGTATTCCAAGTAATGCCTCTTCCAGATTCACGACTGTAACCGTATAATTCTTTGCCACCTCTCCAAATCCCTTTATATGTCTTTCGTCATTACCTTCTGCACACCCCTTTAGGCCAAATGGTTTTCTTCCTTCCCTACCATTCGGCACCAGCCTTTGGTTTGGAAGAAGACTATCCAATAAGCATAATGGGTGTGCTGTCCTAATCCTAGGAGCACTCGCAATGCGAGAGAAGGTGAAGATAAAAGACAACCGAATAAACCTTATTCCTATTTCTCCTGGACCAGAATCCATCCCCGAACTGGAACAAGTTCCTTTCGAGTTCGTATATAACCATACGATGGAGTATCCAAATATCTGTGGATCTTCGTAGTGATACGGAGTGTCCTGGAGAAATACAAAGGTGAAGTGGGAGTGGTAATGAAATACTTGGTTTGGTCGTGAATATCAGTCGCAATTTACTTTGCCCTCTTACTAATCCCTTTCTTTGTCTTAACATAATACCTTCTGTACACCATCGTTAGGCAAATTGGTTTTCTTCATTCCCTACCGGTCGGCACCTGCCTATGGTTTGGAAGAAGACTGTCCGATTTGCGTAATAGGTGTACTATCCCCTAATCTAAGGGGTACTCGCAACGTGAGAGAAGGTAAAAGGAAAAGACAATTGAATAGTCCTATCCGTTTTCTCCAGAACCTGAAATCATCCTCGAATAAATCCCTTCGAGTTCGTATATAACCATACGATGGTTTTGTCCAATGGAAATGGACGTTCGTAGTAATACGGGGTGTCCTGGAGAAATAGGTAAAAATAGGAGTGGCAATGAGGTTTGCAACTCTGACAATCCAAAAGCCAGTGTTTAAGAAGGTTCGGTCAACTTGGTCACTGAGTCATAGTCTTAGGGTCGGGTCAATGGTCGCTGCCAGAGAGAGAGAAAAGAAACACTCAGCGTACACTCTAACCTAGATCAGAATGGTTACCAATTTATCTAATCTGGAAACCTCCCACTGTACCGTCAAATTCTCCTCCAAACCTGAAAGAAGAATTAGTCGGGGTCACCCGAGGAGTAGACTGACTCATCAGTGGGAATCGGGATCCAACTATCATCGCATGACAACGTGACGGAATCCGCTCACGGTATCACACTCCAGAAGGTATGCGCATATCTGGCAAGTTTCAGTTCTTTTGAAACTCCCGATGTGATTTTTGCCCCATGCTCTTATGACCTTGACTTTGGCCAACATATCATAAGTCACATGTCAAGTTCTACCCGTCATTCTCCAGGTTAATTTGAATCCACCCGTACCTACCCTTGACTTTGGCCAAAATGGCAGTACGACTGTCCCAAACCAACGCATCTATCTATGCTGCATATGAATACCCCAATAGCTACCAATCACTGTGCCTTGACTTTGGCCAACATACACAGCTTGAATACTATTGACCATCTATATGAAACGACGGAGGGCTACGAATGGTTTCTGGCGAAAACCTTTAACGTAATGAACTTGATATCGTCGAAGGAACGGATAGCTTTTTTTTAAAAATATAGTGACGAAAACCTTTGCTAAAGAGGTCACTCCCGATGAAGGGATCTCGGCTCTTTCCCCGTAGAATGAGGTGCAGGATATTCTAACTGAATACCACGGTGCAAAGCAAAAGTAATCCGCTATAGTGAAGTTAATGCCCTGACACAAACTTTTTGTCCAAGGGGTCACTCCCGGTGAAGGGATCTCGGCCCTTGCCTCGTCGACTGAGGAGAAGGATATTCCAACTGAATACCACGATGCAAAACAAAAGTGAACGTCCTTGCAATAACAGCTTTTTGAAAAGTGTTCCAACAACATCAGATTAGGTTTATTTTTAACTTGCATTGAACCGAATCAACGCAGTCACATCAATTGATCACACCACAAAGAACGAAAATAATATGACGTACGTATATGCCACCCGCATTCGCCACTGGGTCCCGTCATTACCCGTTAGGTTAGATAACTAACGACAGAGCGGGGACTGGACTAGCGCGGATGCAAAACATATACAACATCTACTAATATATATACCAATATATTATATTTCGCTCAAGGCGTGATAAAATGCAACATCACAGAAATGTACAGCATCACAGAACAATACAGATATCTGGGATCCCCGGGTTTCACAGAGCCACTACTGAAACCCGACGTTCCCCTGGTCATGTGGATAGCCTGTGCAATGAAATCCTAGACCCCTACGGGCGCGGCAAGTTACCCGCCAAAACCTGAAGCGAGGCAGCCCCCTTCAGCAACGTGAATGGACCACCCAGCACTTCACGGAATCCGGTAACTTGGGCACCCCTCCTAGGTCAACCTGTACCCCCTACGAGTGCGGCGAATAGCCCGCCAATTCTAGAGTAAAGCCCCCTCCGTCTCAATGCCATGAGATGCGGGCTTGTTTCCCTCTAGAACCCGGCTATCCGTGCACCCCTCCGCGGGGTAATCCTAGAACAGAAAATATAATATACATCCAACGGGTACATCGACCGCAACCTGGTCGTGCCCTAAAATAATAATACAAACAGGCAGTGACGGCAGTCCACATGTCGAACGCTCGCCCCGCAATATCAAATGTACATAATACAACAAAAACTGTACTAGCATTGCATCCAGGCTATCCCCCACGACCGATCCGCAACAACACGGCAATACACAGAACATCAACGTGAAAGTCACGTTCGCAAATCCGTCTAACCGGGCTATAGCAGTTAGACAGGATTTACCGATCGAGTGACATTCACGGTCGCAGATATAATGTAAATACTGTGAAATAATGTGTTTTAAATATCCGATCGATCAAATTTTAACATGTGGGCCCCCAAGTACTACTGTAGCACATCAAGAAAATCTGGGCCCAAAATTAATATTCCAGAAACCCTATTTTCACCCTAGAAGCCCACTGGAAAAATTTGACGCATTGATCCCTCTATACTGCGGCGGAACCGCGGCCCCAAGTGGGGTTTGGCCGCGGTTCCGCGCTCCCCTTAAAAGATCAACGTGTCGAATTTCTCCAGAATTATTAGGACTTCCAGTACATCACTTTTCTACAACCTGAAAAAATTTTCGAGCCAGAAAAAAAATCGACAGAAAACTGATGCATGTGTTATTGGGTTTTTGGAACATTTGTTCGACCGGAATTGTAAAACACATTAGACAAAGCTAGACTAGGTTAATGGCGAGGCTCTGATACCACTGTAAGTGCACGGCGGCGCCCCGGCCTCCATCCCGAGGCCAAATGCGGAAGCGAAAAACTTTAATTTTGCAAACTAGCAAACCGGCACCACCGCGTACTATACACCCGGATCGAACCATTAACTAGTCCTAGCTAACTACAAGATGGGGAATAGAGATATACCGACTGATCCGAGTCCTCCGGTCTTCTCGTCGTCGTCCCGATCTCCCGCGGAATGTCCTGTCTCCACCTCGTCGCCGAAAGTGCACCACATCGCCTACATCTTTTACGGGCTCCCACCTCTATGCCGAGGCAACTCGGGCACGAAGCTGGCTAGTCGACGTGCCCAAGGTTTGCTGTAGAATGTGTAGTGAGCTATTTTTGTCTCTAGGGGTTTTGGGAGTTGCCATTGGTGGAGGAAATGAACTAAACTTTTTGGAGATGATGTTGTGGGATTTTTCTAACATGAAATGAACCAAAATCCCCCACCAAAATGTTTGGACAGCCCCCCATGAGAAGTGGCCGGCCATGCTAAGTGAGGGGAGAGTGAGAATGAGTGTATCAAAGAAAAAAGAGAGAGGCCACACCAATAATGCATGAGGGAATCAAAATGATATCATGAAAGAACATGATCCCCAAACAAAAACCACACTCCACCACAACCATCATAAAAACCATGTCATATAAAAGTCAAGCCATGATGGATGAATAAGTCAAATGGTCAAGGGATGGTTCACCATCATGATACAATAAAATGTAAAGAACACCCTCCACAAACGCTTATTTGCACAATTGCAAATAAGCCCTCCTCCACCAATCTTCGGCCAATGAAGGATACAAAGGAAATTGGCCGAAACGGAAAGCAAACTGGCAACTCCAGAAAACTGGTCCCGTAATAAATTACAGGAAAACCCCGCTACTGTGCATACACACCCGCATTTGTATTCCGACCGAAATACAAATGCAATGAGACAAAAAAAAACTACACTGTACTATACTAGGATCCGGCTTAAACCAAAGTCGGCTTGTATAATCCGTTCGATCGTGATCCGTGCAATACCGCACGTATCTGATCGAACCCTTCCATATATCCATACGGCCTGTAGTACAAACTGTCCGATCCTGATCCATGCAATACCGCACGTATCTGATCGGACCTTGCCATATCTCCATACGGCCGCTACAGCTTTTCGCCCTAAAGCTTGAGTAACTGAATGTGGGGGACTCTAAAGACTCGTCAACACCTTGGTTGTGGATTTAACCACTAGCACGTCAGAGGTATAAGCCAATACGTAACGGGCTACCAGGTATTGACCAAAAGGGACGTCTATGAGAGAACTCAGCCTGACACCCTACTGAGCCTGTCAGTGACAATATCCGTACAGTCCGGTCCGTTCGTCTATGAGCATCGCATGGCGGGCCTAGGGGGTTGGTAATAGTCAGACCCCCTAAAGCGGTACAAGTCGTGTCGGAGTGTAGCCCAGAACACCCTGAGATACTACTGGAATACCTACCAGTAAATCTCCTGCCTCGGCCGAGGGCTTTGTGTAGTGGCTCTCTTAGACACAGCGCGACCTCACCCCCAATACCGGGAGAGACGAACCCCTGAAGATACGCTCACTGCCTCCATGTGGCTCGGGACTGTACCCAACTAAAACCTATTTGCACGACTCCTTTGAGCCGTGGTAGGGTAGTAATCAAAGTACAGTAGGAAATCAAACGAGACAAATGACGATCCCCAGGTCGATGAACTAACCTGTACACATGTCACCAGGGAACTGCCATCTGACGTCTGGTATATGACCAACTAGCATGTTCCCGGCGAGTCCTGTCCGGTGTACTCATAACCCAATGAGCACTGTATACATCTTAGGTGATCCAACTGACTCCAATGGCTTGTGAGACCGGCCACCGCCCCTCGTCGGGGTCTCGACTGTATACACTAGTCTACTCTGGAATATCGATGCCCTGTCTCGAAACTCCCATGACTAGGGACCTTTTAAGGATGTGCTTATAGACCCCAGCTCCCACTTATATGATCGCCCTCATACTGCTGGTGGTCAAGCAAGAATCCTAGGGGCTCTATCAACGTGCAATAGTGACCTTTCAGGTCATCTAAAGCAGTACACGATGATAAAGATAAACCAGATAGCATACTATCATCTCGAGTAAGACTGTCCTACCGGGATAGGTCCTCCCTCAATCATTGCAATCACGTACCTGTGATCCAATAATTGACTCTGAGGGCACTATCTCCAACAGTAAGGGCTGATATCCTTTCACCGGGAAAAACCCCTTGGGCAGAAGTTTACGTCAGGGTAGTAACTTTAATATAGTCGATTACAAGTTGCTTTGCTTCGCGGTATTCAGTTGGAATATCCTGCACCTCATTCCACGAGGAAAGAGCCGAGATCCCTTCACCTGGAGTGACCTCTTTATCAAAAGGTTTTTCGTCACTATATTTTATAAAAAGCTATCAGGTTCTTTCAACGAGATCAAGTTCATTACGTTAAAGGTTTTTCGCCAAAAACCAGCCGTAGCCCTCCGTCATTTCTTTTGGGTATTCAGTAGTATTCAAGCTATGTATTTTGACCTTCGCCAAGGCATAGTGTTTGGTAGCTGCTGGGTATTCATTTGTAGCATAGATAGATGTGTTGGTTTGGGACAGTCGTACTACTATTTTGGCCTTCATCAAGGGTATGTACGGATAGGTTCAAATTGACCTGGACAATGATGGGTAGAATTTAGCATGTGACTTATGACATTTTGACCTTCGCCAAGGTCATAAGAGCATGGGGCAAAAATCACATCGGGAGTTTCAAACATACAGGAAACTTGCCAGGCATGCGCATACCTTCTGGAGTGTGATAACTTGAGTGGCTTCCATCAAGTTATCATGCGATGATAGTTGGATCCCGATTCTCACTGATGAGTTGGTTTACTCTTCGGGTGATCCCGACTAATTCTTCTTTCAGGTTTAGAGGAGAATTTGAGATTACAGTGGGAGGTTTCCTGATTAGATAAAGTGATAACCATTATGATCTAGGTTAGAGTGCATGCAGAGTGTTTCTTTTCTCTCTCTCTCTCTTTGGCAGCGACCTTTGACCGATCCTTGACTATGACTCAGTGACCAAGTTGACCTAACCTTCTTAAAATACTGGCTTTTGGATTGTCTTAAATTTCATAAGTCATTGTCGCTCCTTCTTTTACCCTTTGTATTTCTCAGAACACCCCGTATTACTACGGATATCCACTTCCATTGGATAGATCCATCGTATGGTTATATACGAACTTGAAGGGACATCTTCGAGGATGGATCCAGGTTCAAGAGAAATAAAATTAGTTTATTCAGTTGTCTTTTATTATCACCTTCTCTCAGGTTGCGAGGGCTCCTTAGTCTAGGAGAGTACACCTATTACGCTTATTGGATAGTCTTATTCCAAACCATAGGCTGGTGCCGAAAGGTAGGGAATGAAGAAAACCAATTAGCCTAAGTAGAGTGTACAGAAGGTAATAGCTAAAGACAAATAAAGAGATTAGAAAGAGGGCAAAGTAAATTGCGACTGTTATCATTCACGACCAAACCGAGTACTTCATCGCCACTCTTATTTCACCTTTGCTTTTTTCCCAGTTCGGGAGAAATAGAATAAGGTTTTATTCAGATTGTCTTTTATCATCACCTTCTCTCAAGTTGCGAGTACTCCTAGGATTAGGAGGGTACACCTATTATGCTTACTAGATAGTTTTCTTCCAAACCATAGGCTGGTGCCGAACAGTAGGGAAGGAAGAAAACCATTTAGCCTAACGATGGTGTACAGAAGGTAACGACTAAAGACAAATAAAGGGATTTGGAGAGATGGCAAAGAAATATACGGTTACAGTCATGAATAGGATTATGGAAGAGGCATTACTAAGAATACCAGAATACCCCTACGAAACATTTTCATGTTTCAGTTTCACTGTGCATTGTTAATTGTAAACTGATTTCCCGATTACATACTTACTCTAGGGTATGTATTTACCAGGTTTCATTCTCATATCTGTATGGTTTTACAGATGATGAGTGGGAGTAAGTTATTGGGAATTAGGAGAACATCCTCCTTATATCGGAATTCGTTGTAATTGGTGATATTAGAGGAAATCGCCTGGGTACAGTTTTCAACCTACGATGTACAGGTTTTGAGTTATTCAAACTCAGCGGACTTATACAGAGTATTGTATGTTGTCCAGTGTCCGTCAGGACAAAGGGGTAGGTCATCATACTATGTTCTGTTTACTTGTGACTTCTCTAGTTTTTAGACAAGTGTTTCATAGAAATACAATGTCTAAGTTTTGAGAAGTTGTGGGTATAAGAATAAAGTAGAGAACTAGGTGTCACAAGTATCGGGATTCTTCAAAAAGATTGAAGATGTAGATTCTTGTGACTGGTATTCAGATGATAGTAATGGTTTTGAGAAACTTCTTTCTCTTTCAGGTTACTCATAATTGGATGGATTCCTAAGTTGAGTAATGCTGAGTAGCCTCTCTCCATTAAGTTAATATGCACTGGAGACAGATGCATGATTTGAATCTGGTTCCAATTAAATTAGTGCCTCTATTTCTATATTAGATATAGAATGGTTCATATCTTAACGATGTTAAGGTAAGGGGAGTTGTCCAGCTTATGCTTAAAACCAGACACTGGATAACTCAAGGCACGTTTCTGTAATGGTTGTTTGTGGGTTGACCCTGGCTTTGACGAAGGTTGACATTTCTACCATCTGGAAGATCAATAGTGATATTGTTCTTTACTCGCCACAGTTTTAGTAAAATGGATTTTTTCAGAAAACAGTAGTGGGAGTATGGTAGAACTGGAAGTGATTCCAGAACCGCAAACGATTACGAAAAATTTAATAGGACCTATATATTCAATCAGTTTTGGCATTCCAATAGCCACTCCGCAGATATGGTGGGTAACCTCAGACACCCGAGAGGTACTCAGGTAGCCTCAAGAACGGTGACAGGGAGGTTCTTGTTTACCCAGACTTGACAGTACTGTTGTTCCAGACTATGAGACCCGGCAAGAGGATAAGTATAACGTCGTTCTAAACTAGCTTTAGAAGTATACGTAGATATTATTCTGCCAGAGGGTTATCGTAGTCAGTGGGAGCAGCGGAAGTATAGTGGACAAGTAGCTTATGTCTATTTATAGACTTCAGCAGTTATAACGGAGATAGATCATCTAATTTTGATGAGACGGTCATGGTTTTGACTTCATCAGAATAGTGGATGGATCTGTTGAGAAGGTAGTAGGGTGTGATGTCCTGGTATTTGGATGACATACACAGAGTAGGAAGTAAAATTCCTGTACTACAATCGGTTGTACTTTGGTCGTCACACAGTTGTTTCTCCACAAAGGAATATGGATATAATATCTGACATTCTGGTTATTAGATCTATGGTTTTAGATCTAGATTTGGGTAGTTTCCCAATATGGGTACTTTGACAATATTCTAATAATATTTTAGAATAGATGATTCCTGGCATGGTGGTGTACCTGCAGGTGATGGAGTTACCCTCTCTAAAGGTGTCTTACAGACTAAATGGGAGAGGGATGTGCATGATTGGCAGATCACTTGCTTAGGCAATTGAGTCAATCATGAAAAGTCAAGTACCACACCATATGATGTTTTTGCACTAGTTGCGATAAGTTTATATTAATCCAATCCTGAAGAAACAAAAGGAAGCAGTTATAGAACATAAGTGGATGTTCTACGGATTTGATGACGGCAGCCTCCTTCGGGAGACGGTTATCATTCCCGGCTTCCAAGGTGACATGGATGACAGAGTGATTGTCAGAGTTATAGTTTTCCCTCTGACGAGGGACAGTATTATGGACAGGTGGTCCAAAAGGATACTGTGGAAGGCATGGTGCTGAATACTGATTAGGTTCAGTTATCGATACAGTCTAAGAAGCTTGGATTTGAAGTTCATTTATAAACTTGGTCCCATCAGATATCCAGACATATTCTAAGACAGGTATTGTTAGTTATATGTATGCCCTAGAGGCCATTACTGTACATAGGATGTATATTGTAGTGGATGCTGGGACATATATAGGGAGGACTTTCTTGCTCGACATGATAGTATGCTATCTGGTTGAACTTTACCTTAACGTGTATACTGATTGTCTCTCTGTTACATGTTGGTAAAGCCCATAGGATGTGTGCTTGACTACCTGGACTATGATGCGGATCATACTAGTGGGGACATGGTAGTCCATAAGTACATCCTTCAAAGTCCCTAGTCGAGGGTGTATCGAGACGGGGCATCGATATACCAGAGTAGACTAGCGTGTAGCTTCTCGACCCATACAGATGGGCGATGGATGATCCCATATCCATTGGTGTTTGACATCAGGGATGATATACGGGTGCTCAGTAGAGACTGGGTACACTGGACGGACTCGCCGAGAACTCCCAGATGGTATTATACCTCACGTCAGATGGCAGTTCTCTGGTGACACTGGTACAGAGTAGTCTATTGACCCGAGATCGTCATAGAGTCTTGTGTGGTTCCCACTGTGCTTTGATTTCCATCTTACCACGTCCAAGAGGGCGTGCAAAACGGTGGTTTTTGGGTACAGTCCCGAGTCACATGGAGGCAATGAGCGATAGGAGGGGATTCGTCTCCCCCGGTATAGGGAGTTGATGTTGCGTTGTGTTCGATTGGCTATAACAGGAAATCCCTGGCCAGGGTTGCTGAGATTTACTGGTAAGTGTTACCAGTAGTTTCTCGAATGTTATAGACCTCATATCGACACGACTTATTGAGCTATTGGGGTCTGACGTTTACCACCCCTAGGCAAGATATGCGACATATCAGACGATCAGACCGGACTGTACGGTAGTGTTACTTGTCGGATTCACTGGAGTGTGAGCGGGCTTGCTCGTCGATCTTCAGATCGCTCAATACCCGGGTGGCCGTTACGTTTAGCAGACCGCTTGCGGCTTGTGGATGCTTGATATGATCATCATCTGCTGCCGGCGTATTGACGAGTCTTTAGAGTCCTACACAGAGGTTTCCTGGCTCAAGCGAAACGAAATAGGAGCGCATATGAGATATGTGCGGGACCGAGAATGATACTAGTATGTGATACTGTATTCGATTCTCGCGATATGTGACATTGATCGGTTATATGCGATATAGCCGGATTATCGGATCAAGTGTTGATTCGATAAGTTGTTACTGTTGATATTAGTCGGTTATATGCGATATGACCGGATCGTTAAATCAAGTGTTGATTTAATGATTTAATGCATAATTATATATTTGATATATTACTTTGCATTAACTAGTATCGGTTCACTTTGAATGGATTTTCTCACTCGGATGTGCATATTGTATATTCGATATAGTTTTGTGCACATGCTTGTATCATGTATGATGATATATGATAGCTAGGGTTTGTGTAAAGAGTTAATACCTTGGTTAAATAAATGGTTAAGGTTTTTATTCATTTTATTCTTTTATTCTTTTAGAAAAAGAAAAAGAAATGAGATAAATGGTGGCATTCTTTTCATTCATGAAGCTTCATGAATACTTTGACCATGTCACCATTTTTGTCTTCTTTTTAAACCTAACCATTCTAATTAACTAAAGTTAGCTCTCTACACTTTACCATGGTCATTATTATGATAAGAATTATCATTATAATATATTCATTATTCTTATCATAATATTTTATCATCTTCTTCCTCTTCTTCTTCTTCATGAAGATAGCTTACTTCATCAATGGTGAATTGAGCAAATGAGTGAGAAATCCAATTCTAAAGTCTATCCACTTCCTATTTCTTCATCCTCTACCTCTTGCCAAGTAGTAGAGTGTGTTTCCTTCACAAGTTTTTAGGGCTTGGTGAAGGTGGAGCTTGATTTAGCGATGCCTCGACGTAGATCATCTTCGGCATGGACATCGACGACCTAGCTTGCCCATTCTCCGACGAAGCCGACGCTAGAGCCCGGATTTGATTTGGACAGCGGAGACGACTTCATTGCGGAGCTATGGAGGTGGAGCACCGGATCTACAAAGGTTGTATTTCCGATATCTCATAGTTAAGTGTTAACGAGTTAGCTTTTTCGCCTAGTTTTCAAGCAAACGATCCGTAGTTTAGGGTTTCTCGACACCGTAATTTTTGAATTTGGCATGGTTGATGCCTTGTGAGACCTCACTAGGGTGCCTAGGAACCCTACAGTGGTATCAGAGCCTAGCTAGAGCCTTAGGCGAAGTCTAGACGGATTTTGAACTCCGAACGAACCCGAAATCCTAACACACCCATGCTCTCTGTCCAATTTTCAAAAACAGGGATTTTTCAGTATTAAAAATATCCAGAAAATCAAGCAGAGTTTATTATGAAATACTGTGCAAAACGGAGCCGTAACTTCGTCATGACGGCGCGGAACCGCGGTCTAAGCCCACGTTGCACGACGGTTCCGCGGCGTTACTGTTGACTCTTTGACTTTTCTTTGCACAGTAATTCCTATTTTCTGGAGTTGGATTTTCTGGGAATTTTTAATATTTATTCAAGAGTTGAATTTTCTGGGGTTGTTTTGGGGATTCGGTATTTCGATGGGATTATCAAATTTCGTCTTTTGTGGCTTTCCGGATAAATTCTAGAATATGTTAAAAAGTTCGACCGGATATAAATACCCAATTTTTCCCCTGTCGGGAAATTTCCAAGTGTTGGATTTTTCCGTTGTTTAACGACGTTCTAAGTAGTGCAAGTAATGCGATGGACCCTCTAGAAGACAACAAACCTTAACTCGATTATGTGACCGTCTTGAACTGGCCTTTGAACCTTCGGGTTTGGGGCAGTACGGCGTGCCACATGTGAGGCCTTGGCTTGACCCTTCTACGGCTGGACCGTTGGTACTGAGGCACGAACTGAATGTTGTTAGACTTATTTCATGTGTTGATCTGTATTGGGAAAACTTGGGTGTTTGAATGTTCGATCGGAAAGTTTAACATTTTCTGTTTATCCGGAATGTGATACAATAATTGGAATTCGCAAATAGTTATGAGATAACTAAATGAATGTTATAAACATAGCAGTTTAGTCTCACTTGATCGGTTGCCACGGAATTTTGATGTGATCAAAAGTCCGTCGCAATCACGTAGCGTACGCGGATACTCGCCGGGTAAACTTAATAGACAGCCTCACTCCATAGCCCCAACCAAGTGACTGTAGGAGAACCCCGTCGCCGAAAGCATCCGTTCGGGTGCTCGCGGTAGCGGTGTTCCGCCTTGGTGCACTTCGTCGACGGTATCAGGGGTGCGGCCGTCTACTGAAGTTTACGACGAGTATTCGATCAGACTGTCGGGAATCTTGTTGAATTGCCCGACTCGATATTGAAAAGTGTTTTCGATAATGAGACTGAAATGCGGGGTTTATAATTGTTAGGCATGCGATGTCTAAGAATTTCATATGGTCAGGCATGCGATGTCTGAGGTGGTTGCGGATTCCAACCGTTGTAGTTTTACACTTTCTTTTCTGTGACCGTAAGTGTAATATGTGATATCGCCGGTTTCGTTGCTATATGTCAACGACAATTGGGATGGACATATTTACTTACGTTGATGACATGTGATTTTATGTGTTGCTGGATATGTAATATTGGATCGTCGTGTTTGAATAGCCGGGGGTTTTTATGTGAGATGAGTGTTTTTCATTTTCATTCATGTAAAAACTTGTATGTAATATTCTTTTATTGGGGCGCTTCCAGGTTGCGGAAGTTGTCACCGTTTGTATATTATTTACTTTTCCGCACTAGGATAGACCCAAGGAGGAGGGCACAAGTAACCGGGTTCTGGAGTCCAGTGGGAGACCAACTCGAGGAGTCGAGTCCGGGTCTCCTGACTCCAGAATTGGTAGGGTTGCTTGCCGCTCTCGTAGGGGTCTAGGGGTGTGGGTTTGGCTATTCATCACGACCGTGGAATCCGTGTTTTATACTGGCTCGTATTGAAAACACGGACGTCCTAGTATATCCAATATTTCATATGATTCTTCTGCTGCGATATCTGTGATGTGATCATGTGATGTTCTTTGATAGATACAGTATATAGTACATATGATATATTATATAGGCGTTACTTATGTTTTACACCCGCGCTAGCCCTGCCCCGCTCTGCCGTTAGTTACCTAACCTAACGGTGCACGAGGGGACATCGAGGCGAATGCGGATGGCATAAGTGTACGTCGTATTTATCTGTGATGATTAGGTATTTAAATGATGGGACTTCATTAATATGATTAATGAAATAAAAGAAACCTAAGATGTTGTAGAATCGAATGTCAAAATAAAACAGGTAGCTACAGTTCTTGCTTTGCACAGCGGTATATATGATATATCCTGCACCTTATTCGATGAGGAAAGGACCGAGATCCCTTCACCGGGAGTGACTCCTTTAGCAATAACTGGCAGATGCTACACACTCGGTTTGTCTTTTGATTGCTTTTAAGAGTTTTTGCTTTGCACAGTGATATATGTGATATATCCCGCACCTCATTCGACGAGGAAAGGACCGACGATCCCTTCACCGGGAGTGACTCCTTTAGCAAAACTAGAAAAGCCTCAAAAACACTCCATTTCAAAATCATTTGATTCTACAACGATATCAAGTTCATTACGCAATAGGTTTTCAGAAAAACCTGTCGTTGCCCTCCGTCATTTCAGATAAGTACTAGTTAGTATTCGTGCTACGTTTGTTGACTATGTTAAGGCGTAGTGTACGGTAGCTAATTAGTGCTTATCTGCATAAGCATATGATGCGATTGGATTAGGGTAGTCGTGCGACTTTGTTGACTATGTTAAGGGTCGTGCGGGTGGGTTTAATTCAATCGGGAAATGACGGGTTGAACTTGACTAGCACTTATGATTTGTTGACTATGTTAAGGTCATATAGCTGCTAGGGGCAAAATATTATCGGGAATTTCAAGTGTTGAAATTTGCAATGAGATTGCATACCTTCTATTAGATAGTTGGATCCCGATACCCGCTGCGAGTAAGTGTTACTCCTGGGAGAGTTTTATACATTACAATTAGCCGATCAAGTAGGTGTCTAGAAAGGTGTCAACGAGGTTACGCCTCTGGGAAAACGAGGTTTACATTAATTAGGTTCGTGCGAAAGCACGGGGGACCTCCCTCAAAGTACCGACACTGGCCTGGCTGAAAGATTGGCGAACTTGTAGTGTGTAATTAATCCCTGCTAGTCTTTCCTTTTAGGGTTTGAAGGAAGATTTGATAAAAAGCAGTGGGAGCCATCCTGATTAGATAAAATAATAACCAATCTATTCTTGACAGAGCGCACGCTGTGTGTTTTCTTCTCTCTCTCTCCAGGTAGCGACCATATCACGCCTTAATCAAGATAATAATACGGAAAATTGACCGAACCCGCTTGTTATACTGAGCTGGGGAACGTTGGTCTCACTCCACCTTATAATTGTTATAAGACAGAGCAGGAAATTGGGGATTACCAGAATTCCCGTGCCGCCCAAACGAAGAGAGTGCATGCTGATGCATCATCTTCGGGTGTGTTCATTACAAAGAACTGTTTCTCTGTATCCTCTACATCCTGGGTATATGATACCGGATCAGGATCCCAGATATGTAATCTGTTACATAGGGCTACAGAAAGGTAGAGGACTGAGAACGGGTGATAAGTTTCATGAGGCAGAAAACGGGGCAAGTGTTGCAGCCAAGTCTATTGGTCACTGTCACCCTGTATTACCAATACATTGATTCTGAACGAATGTTATTAGATACCGAATCTGATATACAAAATCATATCTGTCTCTTTATTAGTAAAGAAACGATATAATTTTGTATTGATGGATAATGTTTTGAACATTTCCTATGTCAAAAGTTGATCGGTTCAGGCACGTTATCTAAAAGCATTGATGTTCTAAATCAAACTACAGTTCTTTAGTATACAGAACACACACAAGAGGAAGAGTTCAGAAATGAACGTATCCTTCTTGAGGCATTGTAGACTAGGTCAGATCAATGTAACCCGACTAGCTAGAGTTACATATAGATGCATATTTAAATCAGTTTGAATTTACATCTTGTGAAACTCGCCAGTCATGTCACAAAGATAAGATGACCATAGCTCCGTTTACTGGAAACAGAGAAAGAGTTAGTGAACTCTTGGGATTGATACATGTTGATGTATGTAAGGTCCCCTGTCTACACATGCCAAGACTGGTTCTTTGTACTTCGTTACATTCTCTGATAATCTCTCCAGATTCAGACCTATGTTCCTGCTGAAACACAAGTCCGAACCTTTTGAGATATTCACAGAATATATGTTAGAAGTAGAGAACCAAAATACGGGTAAAAGTATTATGTCCTTTGATGTGATCAGGGAGGAGAATACTTGAGTACGGAATTCCTGGACTATTCTAAAGGAGAATGAGATTCTCTCTCAGCATTACTCCTCTGTATGCACCATAGCATGATGGTATATCAGGGCGGAGCAATCACACCCTATATGATATGGTGTGCTCTATGATGAGTACTACTGAGTTACCTATTTCCTTTTGGGTGTTATGCACTTGAGAAGCTGCATACCTATTGAATAGGGTTCGAATCAAATCAGTTGCCTACCACTTCATATTTGATATGATAAGGGAAGAGCCCATCTCTCAAGTTAGTTGAGATTTGGGGTTGTCCAGCCTATGTCTGAAAAGAAAAATCCGGACAAGCTCGAGGCAAGATCTGTGATGTACAACTGGAAAGGTTCCAGCTATACAAAATACAGCAGATGATTTGGTACAACCAAAGGATTCAGTAGATGCCAACGAACCTCAGCCTCTCCGCCGATCTAGTAGGGTTCCTCACCCACCTGAGAGATACTTCGGTTTCTCTATGACAGTGGGAGCGAGGATTGCATCATGAGATGATGACCCAACTAGTTTCGAGCTGGCCATCAGGAGTAAGACTCTGTAAGAATGGCTGGATGCTTATCGATCTGAGATGGAATCCTTATACACCGACAAAGTATGGACTTTAGTTGCTATATCTGAAGGGTTAAATCCCCATCAGGAGCAAGTATATCTTGAGAAGATTACTTGGTGTACATGGAAAAGTTGAGACTTTCAAAGCTAGACTTGTTAAAGGTTTTCGTCATTGACCAGGCGTGGATAATGATGAAACCTTTTCCCGTACCTATGCTTAAGTCCATCCAGATCCTACTTGTCACGGCTACATACCATGACTACGATATCTGGTGGTTGGGTGTCTTGACTGCTTTTCTAAATGATGATTTAGAAGAGAGTATCTATAAGTACACAGCCAGAGGGCTTCGTAGACAATGGGAGCAGCGGAAACGTGTGCAAGATGCTTTATAGGATAAAGCAGGTATCGCGGAGTTGGAACATCTGTTTTGATGGATTAGTCAAAGAAGTTGACATCATCAAAATGGTAGATGAACCTTGTATATACAAAAAGGTAGTAGGGAGTATGGTGACGATCCTCGTAGAGTACGTGGATGACATACTCTTGATAGGGAAGGAGTTTCCTATGCTACGCTCGGTCAATCTCCGTTTATCACAATGATTCTCCATATATGATCATAATGATACCTACTAACTCCTGGATTTTGGATCTATGAGATAGATCTAAATGGATGTTAGGAAACTCACTAGATGTAGTGAGGTGGTGTCAATCGATCCTGAGGAGAATCACTGGAAGGGTTCCAGGGTAATAAACACGACTGAATGTCAGTCACAGGCATTGTCTTTACCCTCAGTAAAGGGACGGTATGTTGGAAGAGTTCCAAGCTGGATACCGTGACATACTAGACGATAAAGGCAGGATACATCGCTACTTAAGATGCTACCAAAGAGGCTGTTTGGGTGTATATAGGTTCATGAGATGAACTATGTTCCTACCATTGTGTGACAATGGAGTTGTGGCTTATGCCAAGGAACGTCCGTCCCATCAGTGATCCAGACATATTCTAAGGCAGTATCACCTTATCATGGAGATAGTTGATCTCCAGGGTGATCGAGGTTTGGAGAGTAGACTCGGAGGACAACACAGCGGATCCACTCACAATGGCCTGTTCCCAGAGAGAGACTTTTATGGGATGGTTGAGTATGAGATACTACAACCACTGCTATCAGATGGCCCTAGTGCAAGTGGGAGATTGTTAGTTATATGTATGCCCTAGAGGCCATTACTGTACATAGGATGTATATTGTAGTGGATGCTGGGACATATATAGGGAGGACTTTCTTGCTCGACATGATAGTATGCTATCTGGTTGAATTTTACCTTAACGTGTATACTGATTGTCTCTCTGTTACATGTTGGTAAAGCCCTTAGGATGTGTGCTTGACTACCTGGACTATGATGCGGATCATACTAGTGGGGACATGGTAGTCCATAAGTACATCCTTCAAAGTCCCTAGTCGAGGGTGTATCGAGACGGGGCATCGATATACCAGAGTAGACTAGCGTGTAGCTTCTCGACCCATATAGATGGGCGATGGATGATCCCATATCCATTGGTGTTTGACATCAGGGATGATATACGGGTTCTCAGTAGAGACTGGGTACACTGGACGGACTCGCCGAGAACTCCCAGATGGTATTATACCTCACGTCAGATGGCAGTTCTCTGGTGACACTGGTACAGAGTAGTCTGTTGACCCGAGATCGTCATAGAGTCTTGTGTGGTTCCCACTGTGTTTTGATTTCCATCTTACCACGTCCAAGAGGGCGTGCAAAACGGTGGTTTTTGGGTACAGTCCCGAGTCACATGGAGGCAATGAGCGATAGGAGGGGATTCGTCTCTCCCGGTATAGGGAGTTGATGTTGCGCTGTGTTCGATTGGCTATAACAGGAAATCCCTGGCCAGGGTTGCTGAGATTTACTGGTAAGTGTTACCAGTAGTTTCTCGAATGTTATAGACCTCATATCGACACGACTTATTGAGCTATTGGGGTCTGACGTTTACCACCCCTAGGCAAGATATGCGACATATCAGACGATCAGACCGGACTGTACGGTAGTGTTACTGGTCGGATTCACTGGAGTGTGAGCGGGCTTGCTCGTCGATCTTCAGATCGCTCAATACCCGGGTGGCCGTTACGTTTAGCAGACCGCTTGCGGCTTGTGGATGCTTGATATGATCATCATATGTTGCCGGCGTATTGACGAGTCTTTAGAGTCCTATACAGAGGTTTCCTGGCTCAAGCGAAACGAAATAGGAGCGCATATGAGATATGTGCGGGACCGAGAATGATACTAGTATGTGATACTGTATTCGATTCTCGCGATATGTGACATTGATCGGTTATATGCGATATAACCGGATTATCGGATCAAGTGTTGATTCGATAAGTTGTTACTGTTGATATTAGTCGGTTATATGCGATATGACCGGATCGTTAAATCAAGTGTTGATTTAATGATTTAATGCATAATTATATATTTGATATATTACTTTGCATTAACTAGTATCGGTTCACTTTGAATGGATTTTCTCACTCGGATGTGCACATTGTATATTCGATATAGTTTTGTGCACATGCTTGTATCATGTATGATGATATATGATAGCTAGGGTTTGTGTAAAGAGTTAATACCTTGGTTAAATAAATGGTTAAGGTTTTTATTCATTTTATTCTTTTATTCTTTTAGAAAAAGAAAAAGAAATGAGATAAATGGTGGCATTCTTTTCATTCATGAAGCTTCATGAATACTTTGACCATGTCACCATTTTTGTCTTCTTTTTAAACCTAACCATTCTAATTAACTCAAGTTAGCTCTCTACACTTTACCATGGTCATTATTATGATAAGAATTATCATTATAATATATTCATTATTCTTATCATAATATTTTATCATCTTCTTCCTCTTCTTCTTCTTCATGAAGATAGCTTACTTCATCAATGGTGAATTGAGCAAATGAGTGAGAAATCCAATTCTAAAGTCTACCCACTTCCTATTTCTTCATCCTCTACCTCTTGCCAAGTAGTAGAGTGTGTTTCCTTCACAAGTTTTTAGGGCTTGGTGAAGGTGGAGCTTGATTTAGCGATGCCTCGACGTAGATCATCTTCGGCATGGACATCGACGACCTAGCTTGCCCATTCTCCGACGAAGCCGACGCTAGAGCCCGGATTTGATTTGGACAGCGGAGACGACTTCGTTGCGGAGCTATGGAGGTGGAGCACCGGATCTACAAAGGTTGTATTTCCGATATCTCATAGTTAAGTGTTAACTAGTTAGCTTTTTCGCCTAGTTTTCTAGCAAACGATCCGTAGTCGGGTCTCTCGGCACCTATAATTTTTGAAATTGCCATGGTTGATTGCTTGTGAGACCTCACTAGTGTGCCTAGGAACCCTACAGGTATTACTCGATTCGGGAGATAGCTTTCTCCGCGAACTTGAGATTAAAAGAGACATAGAAAGAAATATCAAAGCGGATCCACTCACTGAGGCTATTTCTCGAACATAAGAGTTTTACAAACTAGCTAGAGGAGTTGGATGTTCGGTATCACATGGGATGTGAGTATGCGACATCGCAATAATTAGCCTTGAGTGCAAGTGGGAGATTGTTGGAGATAGTGCCCTCAAAGTCAATTATTGGATCGCAGGTACGTGATTGCAATGATTGAGGCAGGACCTATACCGATATGACAGTCTTGCTCAAGATGATAGTATGCTATCTGGTTTGTCTTTATCATCGTATACATGCTTTAGTTCGCTATTGCATGATTGATAGAGCACATAGGATTCCTGCTTGACTACCAGCAGTATGATGGCGATCATATACGCGGGAGCTGGGGTCTGTAAGCACATCCTTAAAGTGTCCCTAGTCATGGGAGTTTCGAGACAGGGCATCGATACTCCAGAGTAGACTGGTGTATACAGTCGAGACCCCAACGAGGGGCGATGGCCGGTCTCACAAGCTATTGGTGTAAGTAGGATCACCTAAGATGTATACAGGTGCTCATTGGGTTATGAGTACACCGGACAGGACTCGCCGGGAATCTGCTAGTTGGTGTTATACATATCGTCAGATAGCAATTCCCTGGTGACATGTGTACAGGTTAGTTCATCGACCTGAGATCGTCATTTGTCTCATGTGAGTTCCCACTGTGCTTAGATTACTACCCTACCACGCTCGAAGGAGTTGTGCAAACAGGTTTTAGTTGGGTACAGTCCCGAGCCACATTGGAGGCAAGTGAGCGGATCGTCGGGGATTCGTCTTTCCCGGTATTGGGGGTTGATGTCGCGCAGTGCACGGGTGACCATCACTAGGAATCCTCGGCCGAGTTAGTGGAGAATTACTGATTTGGATCAGTAGATTCTAAGATGGTGATGGGCTTCATGCCGACACGATTTATCGCGTTATTAGGGGTCTGACTTTATCCACCTCCCTAGACTCGATATGCGATACTCTTTAGATAAACGGACCGGACTGTATATACATTGTCACTGTCAGGCTCAGTAGGATTTATGGATGAGTTCGCTCGTCAGCTTCCCTTCCAATCAATACATAGGCATACCGTTACGTACAGCTTGTACCTCTGACGTGCTAGGGGTTATACCCAGTGCCAGTATGTTGATGAGTCATTAGAGTCCCCCACAGACACTTTCCCAAGTTCGGGCGAAACGTTGTAGAGGCCGTATGGGTTTATGGCAAGGTTCGGAAAAAGCACGTGCGTTTTCGCACGTGTCTTTTTTCGGACAGATAATACTGGTAGGCTTTGGGTAAGCCGGAACCTAGTATTATACTGTGTAGATATAATATCTTTGTCTCAGTTGCATTTGTATTCGGTCGTAATACAAATGCGGGTATGTTTATACTGATACGGGGTTATCCTGAAATTCGTTTCAGGATCACATTTGGAATTTGCCAGTTTCCAGTTTTCTATCAGCCGTATTTTGACATTCGGTTAAATACGGATTTATCTTTTCTTGATGAGGTGAGTCAGTGTTCTAGAAGGTTTTAGAGAGGGTGACAAGGCTAGTGAGTCATTTGGTCATTAATGGTGCATTTAATGACAAGGTGACTAGGTTAATTATGATTGGTTTGCATTAATGAGGTTTTGTATTACTTAGGATATTTTGTGAGAAGCTTTCCTTTATAGCCACCCCCTCCTTGCTCCTACCCTCACCTCCCTCCTCTCCTATAAGTGGCCGGCCTCCCCCCCTCTCTTGGCTCATGATTGTGATTGAAAAAACGATTATGATAGATTTGGATTCACGAAAATTAGATAGCCTCATTTCTCATTTCACCCGATCCAAAAGGCAACTTCCATAACCGTTCGTCCATAGCCTTGGACGTAACGAGACAAAGTGTTCTACTCATTCTCTACTTCATCTTAGTCGTCTCTTTTAGCAAACTTGATGACCGAGTTGCCTCGGTTCAGAGGCGGGAGCCCGTTTAAAGATCCGTCGATGTGGTGCCACCTGAACGAGAAGACTGGAGTTCATGGAGATCGGAGCAGCCGCAACAAGCATGGGATGATGGTTGAAGACCGAAGGACTCGGATCGTTCAGTATAACTCTTCTACCCACTTTGTAGTTTGTTAGTTTAGCTTTAATGGCAGATCCGGGTTATGGTACGCGATAGCGCCAGTTGTAAAAAGTTTTTGTTCTGCATTTGGCTTCTGTTAGACGGCCGGGGCGCTACCATGGACTTACATCTACGGGGGAAGTCGGGTGGATGGCGTATAGCACCCCCGCAACCGTAGAATAGGGTATTACTATATTAGTAAGTTTGGATACGATAATTGGATACTTAGCGAATCGGGTATTTAGAAGACCTTAGGTTAGATTAGGTTGATCTAAGAAGACCTATCCATAGAATGATCATCTTGGTGGCGAATCGCAGGTTATATGTAGTCACACACACGCGCGCACGCACGCACACACTTGATTTTTGTGTGTATGTGTGTGTGTGTGTGTGTGTGTGTGTGTATATGTAGGGTTCCTAGGCACCCTAATGAGGTCTCACAAGGCATCAACCATGCCAATTTCAAATTTAAACGGTGCCGAGAAACCCTAGAACGGATCGTTGGCTAGATTTCTAGGCGAAACAATAAACTAGTTAACACTTAACTATAAGAATACGAAAATACAACCTTTGTAGATCCGGTCCTCCACCTCCACGGCTCCGTGATGAGGTCATCTCCGCTGTCCAAATCAAATCTCGGGCTCTAGCGTCGGATTTATCGGAGAAAGAGCGGGCTAGGTCATCGACGACGTGCCGAAGATGATCTACGTCGAGGCATCGCTAAATCAAGCTCCAACTTCACCAAGTCAAGAAAACTTGTGAAGGAAACACACTCTACTACTTGGCAAGAGGTAGAGGATGAAAAAATAGGAAGTGGGTTCACTTTAGAATTGGATTTCTCACTCATTTCATCAATCCACCATTGATGAAGTGAAGCTTTCTTCATTGAAGAAGATGAAGAAGAAGAAGAAAGTGTTATGATAAGTTAATTTTAAAATCAAAAGTAAATCAATACTTATCATAACATTAACTATAGTCAAGTGTAGAGAATTAACCAAGGTTAGTTGAATGGTTAGGGTTAGGAGAAGAAGACAAGAATGGTAGCTTTGGTCAAACCTTCATGAAGTTTCAACTAGAAACAAAGAAAGCCACCATTCTTCTCTTTAATCCTTTCTAAAAATAAATAAATAAATAAGATAAGATAAGGAAAACCCTAATCATTAACTTAACCATGGTTTAATCTTTACACTTAACCAAGTTAACATGCATCATCAAACATGATACAATTAAGTGCACAAAAATATATCGCATATACAATGCGCACATCCGAGTGAGAAAATCTATCTTAAGTGAACCGATACTAGTTAATGTAAAGTGATATATCAAATATATAATTATACATTAAATCATTAAATCAACACTTGATTTAACGATCCGGTCATATCGCATATAACCGACTAGTTTCAACAGTAACAACTTATCGAATCAACACTTGATCCGATAACCCGGCTATATCGCATATAACCGATCAATGTCACAAATCGCGAGAATCGTATACAGTATCACATACTGGTATCATTCTCGGTCCCGTACATATCTCATATGTGCTCCTATTTCGTTTCGCTTGAGCCAGGAAACCTCTGTGTAGGACTCTAAAGACTCATCAATACGCCGGCAGCAGATGATGATCATATCAAGCATCCACAAGCCGCAAGCGGTCTGCTAAACGTAACGGCCACCCGGGTATTGAGCGATCAGAAGATCGACGAGCAAGCCCGCTCACACTCCAGTGAATCCAACCAGTAACACTACCGTACAGTCCGGTCTGATCGTCTGATATGTCACATATCTAGCCTAGGGGTGGTAAACGTCAGACCCCAGTAGCTCAATAAGTCGTGTCGATATGAGGTCTATAACTATTCGAGAAACTACTGGTAACACTTACCAGTAAATCTCAGCAACCCTGGCCAGGGATTTCCTGTTATAGCCAATCGAACACAGCGCAACATCAACTCCCTATACCGGGAGAGACGAATCCCCTCCTATCGCTCATTGCCTCCATGTGACTCGGGACTGTACCCAAAAACCACCGTTTTGCACGCCCTCTTGGACGTGGTAAGATGGAAATCAAAGCACAGTGGGAACCACACAAGACTCTATGACGATCTCGGGTCAACAGACTACTCTGTACCAGTGTCACCAGAGAACTGCCATCTGACGTGAGGTATAATACCATCTGGGAGTTCTCGGCGAGTCCGTCCAGTGTACCCAGTCTCTACTGAGCACCCGTATATCATCTCTGATGTCAAACACCAATGGATATGGGATCATCCATCGCCCATCTATATGAGTCGAGAAGGTATACGCTAGTCTACTCTGGTATATCGATGCCCCGTCTCGATACACCCACGACTAGAGACTTTGAAGGATATACTTATGGACTACCATGTCCCCACTAGTATGATCCGCATCATAGTCCAGGTAGTCAAGTACACATCCTAAGGGCTTTACCAACATGTAACAGAGAGACAATTAATGTACACGTTAAGGTAAAGAGCAACCAGATAGCATACTATCATGTCGAGCAAGAAAGTCCTCCCTATATATGTCCCAGCATCCACTGCAATATACATCCTATGTATAGCAATGGCCTCTAGGGCATACATATAACTAACAATCTCCCACTTGCACTGGAGCCATCTGATAGCAGTGGTTGTAGTATCTCATACTCAACCATCCCATAAAAGTCTCTCTCTGGGAACAGGCCTTTGTGAGTGGATCCGCTGTGTTGTCCTCTGAGTCTACTCTCCTAACCTCGATCACCCTGGAGATCAACTATCTCCATGATCAGGTGACACTGCCTTAGAATATGTCTGGATCACTGATGGGACCGGCGTTCCTTGGCATAAGCCACAACTCCATTGTCACACAATGGGAGGAACGTAGTTCATCTCATGAACCAATATATACCCAGACAGCCTCTTTGGTAGTATCTTAAGTAGCGATGTATCCAGCCTTTATCGTCTAGTATGCCACGGTATCTAGCTTGGAACTCTTCCAACATACCATCCCTTTACTGAGGGTAAAGACAATGCCTGCGACTAACTTTCAGTTGTCCTTATCACCCTGGAACCCTTCCAGTGATTCTCCCCAGGATCGATTGATACCATCTCACTACAACTAGTGAGAATCCTAACATCCAATTAGATCTATCTCATAGATCCAAAACACAGGATTTAGGAGGCATCACTTTGATCCTATATGGAGAATCTTTGTGATAAACGGAGATTGATCAAGCGTAGCATAAGAAACTCCTTTCTTATCAAGAGCATGATATCCACGTACTCTACGAGGATCATCACCATACTCCCTACTACCTTTTTATATATACAAGGTTCTTCTACCATTTTGATGATGTCAAACTCTTTGACTTTTTCATCAAAACAGATGTTCCAACTCCGCGATTCCTGCTTTATCCTATAAAGCATCTTGCACACGTTTCCGCTGCTCCCACTGTCTACGAGGCCCTCTGGCTGTGTACTTATAGACGCTCTCTTCTAAAACATCATTTAGAAAAGCTGTCATGACACCCAACCACCAGATATCGTAGTCATGGTATGTAGCCGTGGCAAGTAGGATCCGGATGGACTTAAGCATAGCCACTGGAAAAGGTTTTATCATTATCCACGCCTGGTCGATGACGAAAACCTTTAACAAGTCTAGCTTTGAAAGTCTTAACTTTTCCATGTACACCAAGTAATCTTCTCAAGATTTACTTGCTCCTGATGTGGATTTAACCCTTCAGATATAGCAACTAAAGTCCATACTTTGTCGGTGTATAAGGATTACATCTCAGATCACTAAGCATCCAGCCATTCTTATAGAGTCTTACTCCTGATGGCCAGCTCGAAACTAGTTGGGTCATCATCTCATGATGCAATCCTCGCTCCCACTGTCATAGAGAAATCGAAGTATCTCTCAGGTGGGTGAGGAACCCTACTAGATCGGCGGAGAGGCTGAGGTTCGTTGGTAACTATTGAATCCTTTGGTTCTTTCAAATCATCAGCTGCAGTTTGTATAGCTGGAACATTTCCAGTTTTACATAACAGATCTTGCCTCGAGCTTGTCCGGATTTTGCTTTTAGACATAGGCCGGACAACTCCAAATCTTAACTAACTTAAGAAATGGGCTCTTCCCTTTCCATATCACATATGAAGTGGTAGGCAACTGATTTGATTTGAACCCTATTCAATAAGTATGCAGCTTCTCAAGTGCATAACTCCCAAAAGGAAATAGGTAACTCAGTAGTACTCATCATAGAGGACACCATATCAAATAGGGTGTATCTGCTCCACCCCGATATACCATCTTGCAATGGTGTATACGGAGGAGTAATGCTGAGAGAGAATCTTATTCTCCTTTAGAACAATCCAGGAATTCCGTGCTCAAGTATTCTCCTCCTTGATCTCATCACAGGACATAATACTTATACCCTCGTTTTGGTTCTCTACTTCTAACTTATATTCTGTGAATATCTCAAAATGTTCGGACTTGTGTTTCAACAGGAACATAGGTCTGAATCTCGAAAGATCATCAGAGAATGTAATGAAGTATAAAGAACCAGTCCTGGCATGTATAGACAGGGGACATTACATACATCATCATGTATCAGTCCCAAGAGTTCATTAACTCTTTCTCTGTTTCCAATAAACAGGGCTATGGTCATCTTATCTTTGTGACATGACTGGTGAGTTTCACAAGATGTAAATTCAAACTAATTTAAATATGCATCTTTATGTAACTCTAGCTAGTCGGATCACATTGATCTGACCTAGTCTACAATACCTCAAGAAGGAATCGTTCAATTCTGAACTCTTCCTCTTGTGTGTGTTCCATATACTTAAAACTGCAGTTTGATTTAGAACATCAACGCTTTTAGATAACGTGCCTGAACCGATCAACTTTTGATATAGGAAATGTTCAAAACATTATCCAACAATACAAAATTTTATCATTTCTTTACTAATAAAGAGACTGATATGATTTTACATATCAGGTTCGGTATCTAATAACATTCGTTCAGAACCAATGTATTGGTAATACAGGGTGACAGTGACCAACAGACTTGGCTGCAACTCTTGCCCCATTTTCTGCCTCATGAAACTTATCACCCGTTCTCAGTCCTCTACCTTTCTGTAGCCCTATGTAACAGATTACATATCTGGGATCCTGATCTGGTATCACATACCCAGGACATAAAGGATACTGAGAAACAGTTCTCTGTAATGAACACACCCGAAGATGATGCATCAGCATGCACTCTCTTCGTTTGGGCGGCACGGAAATTCTGGTAATCCCCTATTTCCTGCTCTGTCTTATAACAATTATAAGTTGGAGCGGGACCAACGTTCCCCAGCTCAGTATAACAAGCGGGTTCGGTCAATAATCCGTATTATTATCTTGATTAAGGCGTGATATGGTCGCTACCTGGAGAGAGAGAGAAGAAAACACTCAGCGTGCGCTCTAGCAAGAATAGATTGGTTTTTATTTTATCTAATCAGGATGGCTCCCACTGCTTTTTATCAAATCTTCCTTCAAACCCTAAAAGGAAAGACTAGCCGGGATTAATTACACACTACAAGTTCGCCAATCTTTCAGCCAGGCCAGTGTCGGTACTTTGAGGGAGGTCCCCCGTGCTTTCGCATGAACCTAATTAATGTAAACCTCGTTTTCCCAGAGGCGTAACCCCGTTGACACCTTTCTAGACACCTACTTGATCGGCTAATTGTAATGCGTAAAACTCTCCCAGGAGTAACTCTTACTCGCAGCGGGTATCGGGATCCAACTATCTCATAGAAGGTGTGCAATCTCATTGCAAATTTCAACACTTGAAATTCCCGATAATATTTTGCCACGAACGATCTATGACCTTGACAAGGTCAACAAACCATAGACCGCAAGTCAAGTTCAACCCGTCATTTCTTGATTGAATCAAACCCACCCGCACGACCCTTGACAAGGTCAACAAGGCCGCACGACTACCCTAACCCAATCTGCATCATATGCATAAACAGATAAATACTGGTTAGCTACCGCACACTGCGCCTTGACAAGGTCAACAAACGCAGCACGAATACTAAACAGGATTTATCTGAAATGACGGAGGGCTACGATAGGTTTTTCTGAAAACCTATTGCGTAATGAACTTGATATCGTTGTAGAATCAAATGATTTTAAAAATGGAGTGCTTTTGAGGCTTTTCTAGTTTTGCTAAAGGAGTCACTCCCGGTGAAGGGATCGTCGGTCCTTTCCTCGTCGAATGAGGTGCGGGATATATCATATATATCACTATGCAAAGCAAAAACTCTTAAAAACAATCAAAAAGACAAACCGAGTGTGTAGCATCTGCCAGTTATTGCTAAAGGAGTCACTCCCGGTGAAGGGATCTCAGTCCTTTCCTTATCGAATAAGGTGCAGGATATATTACATATACCTCTGTGCAAAGCAAGAACTGTAGCTACCTTTTTATTTTTGAAATTTGATTCTACAACATCTTAGGTTTCTTTTATTTCATTAATCACATTAATGAAGTCCCATCATTTAAGTACCTAAACATCACAGATAAATACGACGTACACTTATGCCATCCGCATTCGCCTCGAAGTCCCCTCGTGCACCGTTAGGTTAGGTAACTAACGGCAGAGCGGGGCAGGGCTAGCGCGGGTGTAAAACATAAGTAACGCCTATATAATATATCATATATACTGTATACTGTATCTAACACAGAACATCACATGATCACATCACAGATATCGCAGCAGAAGATTATCATATGAAATATTGGATATACTAGGACGTCCGTGTTTTCAATACGAGCCAGTATAAAACACGGATTCCACGGTCGCGATGAATAGCCAAACCCACACCCCTAGACCCCTACGAGAGCGGCAAGCAACCCTACCAATTCTAGAGTTAGGAGACCCGGACTCGACTCCTCGAGTTGGTCTCCCACTGGACCCCAGAACCCGGTTACTTGTGCTCCCCTCCTTGGGTCTATCCTAGTGCGGAAAAGTAAATAATATACAAACGGTGACATCTTCCGCAACCTGGAAGTGCCCCAATAAAAGAATATTACATACAAGTTTTTACATGAATGAAAATGAAAAACACTCATCTCACAAAAAAAAAACCGGCTATTCAAACACGAGGATCCAATATAACATATCCAGCAACACATAACATCACATGTCATCAACGTAAGTAAATATGCGCATCCCAATTGTCGTTGACATATAGCAACGAAACCGGCGATATCACATATTACACTTACGGTCACAGAAAAGAAAGTGTAAAACTACAACAGTTGGAATCCGCAACCACCTCAGACATCGCATGCCTGACCAAATGAATTACTTAGACATCGCATGCCTAACAATTATAAATCCCGCATTTTAGTCTCAAAATCGAAAACACTTTTCAATGTCAAGTCGGGCAATTCAACAAGATTCCCGAAAAACTGATCGAATGCTCGTCGCAAACTTTAGTAGGCGGCCGCACCCCTGATACCGTCGACGAAGTGCACCAAGGCGGAACACCGCTACCGCGAGCACCCGAACGGATGCTTTCGGCGACGGGGTTCTCCTACAGTCACTTGGTCGGGGCTATGGAGTAAGGTTGTCTATTAAGTTTACCCGGCGAGTATCCGCGTACACTACGTGATTGCGACGGACTTTTGATCACATCAAAATTCCGTGGCAACCGATCAAGTGAGACTAAACTGCTATGTTTATAACATTCATTCAGTTATCACATAACTTTTGTGAATTTCAATTATTGTATCCCATTCCGGATAAACAGAAAATGTTAAACTTTCCGATTGAACATTCGAACACCCAAGTTTTCCCGAAACAGGTCAACACATGAAATAAGTCTAACAACATTCAGTTCGTGCCTCAGTACCAACGGTCCAGCCGTAGAAGGGTCAAGCCAACGCCTCACATGTGGCACGCCGTACTGCCCCAAACCCGAAGGTTCAAAGGGCAGTTCAAGACGGTCACATAATCGAGTTAAGGTTTGTTGTTTTCTAGAGGGTCCATCGCGTTACTTGCACTACTTAGAACGTCGTTAAACTACGGAAAAATCCAACACTTGGAAATTTCCCGACAGGAGAAAAATTGGGTATTTATATCCGGTCGAACTTTTTAACATATTCAAAAAATTATCCGGAAAGCCACTTAGACAAAATCTGATACTCCGATCAAAACACCGAATCCCCAAAACAACTCCAGAAAATTCAACTCTTGAATAAATTTTAAAAATACCCAGAGAACTCAGCACCTGAAACAATGAATTACTGTGCAAACAGTTAGGGCTGACGTCACAATTCTGCCGCGGAACCGCCGCATAAGCTAGGCTTATGCCGCGGTTCCGCCGCCGATTGTACTGTTCATGCAAAACTTTTTGCGCCGTAATTCTTATATTTTCCTGCTGAGTTTTCTGCATATTTTTAATTTGAAAAATCCACGATTTTCAAAAAAGGACAGAGAGCATGTTTGGAATTGGGTTTCGGGTTCGTTCGGACTTCAAATTGCGTCTAGACTTCGTCTAAGGCTCTAGCTAGACTCTGATACCACTGTAGGGTTCCTAGGCACCCTAATGAGGTCTCACAAGGCATCAACCATGCCAATTTCAAATTTAAACGGTGCCGAGAAACCCTAGAACGGATCGTTGGCTAGATTTCTAGGCGAAACAATAAACTAGTTAACACTTAACTATAAGAATACGGAAATACAACCTTTGTAGATCCGGTCCTCCACCTCCACGGCTCCGTGATGAGGTCCTCTCCGCTGTCCAAATCAAATCCCGGGCTCTAGCGTCGGATTTATCGGAGAAAGAGCGGGCTAGGTCATCGACGACGTGCCGAAGATGATCTACGTCGAGGCATCGCTAAATCAAGCTCCAACTTCACCAAGTCAAGAAAACTTGTGAAGGAAACACACTCTACTACTTGGCAAGAGGTAGAGGATGAAGAAATAGGAAGTGGGTTCACTTTAGAATTGGATTTCTCACTCATTTCATCAATCCACCATTGATGAAGTGAAGCTTTCTTCATTGAAGAAGATGAAGAAGAAGAAGAAAGTGTTATGATAAGTTAATTTTAAAATCAAAAGTAAATCAATACTTATCATAACATTAACTATAGCCAAGTGTAGAGAATTAACCAAGGTTAGTTGAATGGTTAGGGTTAGGAGAAGAAGACAAGAATGGTAGCCTTGGTCAAACCTTCATGAAGTTTCAACTAGAAACAAAGAAAGCCACCATTCTTCTCTTTAATCCTTTCTAAAAATAAATAAATAAATAAGATAAGATAAGGAAAACCCTAATCATTAACTTAACCATGATTTAATCTTTACACTTAACCAAGTTAACATGCATCATCAAACATGATACAATTAAGTGCACAAAAATATATCGCATATACAATGCGCACATCCGAGTGAGAAAATCTATCTTAAGTGAACCGATACTAGTTAATGTAAAGTGATATATCAAATATATAATTATACATTAAATCATTAAATCAACACTTGATTTAACGATCCGGTCATATCGCATATAACCGACTAGTTTCAACAGTAACAACTTATCGAATCAACACTTGATCCGATAACCCGGCTATATCGCATATAACCGATCAATGTCACAAATCGCGAGAATCGTATACAGTATCACATACTGGTATCATTCTCGGTCCCGCACATATCTCATATGCGCTCCTATTTCGTTTCGCTTGAGCCAGGAAACCTCTGTGTAGGACTCTAAAGACTCGTCAATACGCCGGCAGCAGATGATGATCATATCAAGCATCCACAAGCCGCAAGCGGTCTGCTAAACGTAACGGCCACCCGGGTATTGAGCGATCAGAAGATCGACGAGCAAGCCCGCTCACACTCCAGTGAATCCAACCAGTAACACTACCGTACAGTCCGGTCTGATCGTCTGATATGTCACATATCTATCCTAGGGGTGGTAAACGTCAGACCCCAGTAGCTCGATAAGTCGTGTCGATATGAGGTCTATAACTGTTCGAGAAACTACTGGTAACACTTACCAGTAAATCTCAGCAACCCTGGCCAGGGATTTCCTGTTATAGCCAATCGAACACAGCGCAACATCAACTCCCTATACCGGGAGAGACGAATCCCCTCCTATCGCTCATTGCCTCCATGTGACTCGGGACTGTACCCAAAAACCACCGTTTTACACGCCCTCTTGGACGTGGTAAGATGGAAATCAAAGCACAGTGGGAACCACACAAGGCTCTATGACGATCTCGGGTCAACAGACTACTCTGTACCAGTGTCACCAGAGAACTGCCATCTGACGTGAGGTATAATACCATCTGGGAGTTCTCGGCGAGTCCGTCCAGTGTACCCAGTCTCTACTGAGCACCCGTATATCATCTCTGATGTCAAACACCAATGGATATGGGATAATCCATCGCCCATCTATATGAGTCGAGAAGGTATACGCTAGTCTACTCTGGTATATCGATGCCCCGTCTCGATACACCCACGACTAGGGACTTTGAAGGATGTACTTATGGACTACCATGTCCCCACTAGTATGATCCGCATCATAGTCCAGGTAGTCAAGTACACATCCTAAGGGCTTTACCAACATGTAACAGAGAGACAATTAATGTACACGTTAAGGTAAAGATCAACCAGATAGCATACTATCATGTCGAGCAAGAAAGTCCTCCCTATATATGTCCCAGCATCCACTGCAATATACATCCTATGTATAGCAATGGCCTCTAGGGCATACATATAACTAACAATATATTTGTGTGTGTGTGTGTATTCACACATATATACGGGTGATGAGGAATAGTATATGATATGTGGAGATGAGTCGATATGATAGGGCACGATGCCGTGAGATTTTGATATGTGATTGAGTCGTGATATGATATATGATATGATATTATAATGGATCTTTGGGCGATATGTATTCATACATACGATAATTTGTGAGTTGATAATATTTGAAAGTACGAGACTTTAGAACCGTACCCATGATCATGATATTGTACGATGATGATACCGTACGAATGATGATATTACGTATGATTTTGACCCGTACCCTCGATTTTGAGGATGTCGTACGATAGATATTACCGTTCGAGACATATAAGATGATTGATCCGCACTCTTGACTCGAGGATGTCGTACTATGTATTATACAGTACGTGACACTATGAGGCTGGATCGCCGACTACTAAGTATATCGATTCGGAATATATGTAGATTTTCTTATCCTTCTGAATAGGTTCTTAGTTTAGTCTTTTAGTTGTTTAGGTAGATGCTAGACTTGGCTCGATTCATACCTATTTTCAAAACTAACGAATCGTGAGTGTTTTCAAAAGACAATCTGAGGGATGCTACGGATTTTTCAAAGGACATATCTTTTCTCAAAAACATCGTAGCCACTACTTTTCTAAAAACCACGATTCGTGCTATTTCAAAACACTAAAACCGTATGACTCGTACTCTAATATGTATATTTTATAATGTTACGTTTACTATTCACTTTTCTGTTATATTTATGTTGTTCTCATTGTATTGCATATTTATTACATGTGTTTCTTTAGCTATTATGAATCCCTTCTGTTAGGACACCAGCACCATTACCGATGATGCGTATATTCTACGTACACTTTCTTATCGGCTCACACACATCATCATTGGTAATTGTCATGTCACGTACACTTTAGAAAATGTTACTTCATTGGTATAACCTGCTAGCTGGTAGTTTCAACACATTATTAGTATGCTTGCTCTCATATACTAGTTTAGATATTGCATTCCTTACTTAGATAACCCATGCATTTATATATTCATTCTATTATGCAATATTATGGGGCTTTATACCGATATTCACTATTTATTGACTCAACATTTTGAGATTTCGGATTTTCCATGAGATTTCTGGATTTCGAGGAAAACCGCAAGAATTTTATAAACTTATTATCATTTTTTAAAAAACGCAAGTTGCGGTTTTCTCGTGATATGATGTATATGGCGCCCACCATGAGTTTTCCTGATTGAGTTGGTTTTCTAGACCCGATTCGAGGAGTAGGATGAACCGCCTCGAGTACATGGTGGACCCGGTAAGATACCCCGGGACAAGAAGCTTGAGTTGTAGACGATGAGCCTGGAAGGGGCAGACTGTTTACTCGTGATATTTGGCGCGGCGGATATCCGGAGGATATCAACCGTAGTCGTGAGATTAGACGATATGGGCCAATTCGGACTGACGGAGCCCGGGATTTAAGGATTTTTATGTCGATGCTTGACACGGATTTCTGTCGATTTCATTGATGATACTTCAGTTTTTATACTAAAATTTTACTAAGATAAAAACATAGCTTTCTCATACAGATATATCCCGATTTCCTGTTAATTATTCATTCATGATGCATTCATATATCACATATATTGCTGTTAGGTCCGTGTTGCCCACCCCGGTGCTTACGGGGAGGCGGAAAACATAATAGAAATTGGATTTTTATGGACTTAGGCAACATGGACCAAGCTTGTGAGGATCTTTGCTAAACATAAACTCGCTAACCCTAACTACAAAGTAGCTAAGTGATGGAAAGGTTATACCTTTGGTCTTTAGTCCTTCTCTCCTTGCTCGTCGGAATGGTAGAAAGGCCTCACCTTGCTTGTCTTCTTCCGTCAAAGAAAGATCCACTTGAAAGCCACCACCTTTAGCTTCAACTCCAAGCTAGGAGTAACTAGAGTGCAAGAAATGCTAAGACTTGAACCCTAGAAGAGAGTAGAGAGGATCAAGTGAAGGTTTTTCTCAAGCTTTTTGTTTCTCAACACATGAGAGGGAGAGAGCTTGAGGGAGAGGATGAACAAGAGAGAGAAATGATATGAGAGAATGAGAAAAAAATAGAGCTCTTCTCACTAATATGTGTGAATTAATTTAATTGAATAATTAGCTAGATAATTATCATGGTAAATCATGACATGACCATTATCATTTCAAATTGCAAAGATCAAAAAGCATCTTCCAAAAGAAATTATGATGGTCAAAGTGTCAACCTTGGTCAACAAGTCAAAGAAGTCAAAAGGTCAATAACCACAACCATGGATAATTATCAAACTAATTACTAATTAACAATAACACACACATAAATATTAGGGTTAATAAAATGACAATAGCCATTAACCCTAATCAAGGTCCTCTCCCTCAATCTCAAGCAACTGTGCATACGCACCCGCATTCGTGATCCGAGGAACACGAACACAATGAGAAAAACCAATCTCTAATCATATACTAGGATCTGGCTTAAACCAAAGCCCGCTAGTATAAACTGTCCGGACAGCAAACGTGCACAAGTGCGCGGATGCGAACGAACCCTGTCGCAAAACCATGCGACCTCTACTCATTTTTCCTAAAGGCGAATAGCTCTCTGTGTGGGACTCTAAAGACTCGACACTACGCTGGCAGTGGGTTTAACCACAGACCGCAAGCGGCACTAGCTGTACGTAACGGTCCCCAGGTAGATGTCGATAAGAAGACTGACGAGGTGAACCCCATCTGCACTCCTACTGAGCATGTATGTGACAATCTCCGTACAGTCCGGTCTGTTCGTCTGATACATCGCATGGCGGGCCTAGGGGGGCGGTAAACGTCAGTCCCCTAATAGCGGTACAAGTCGTGTCGGAGTGAAGCCCAATACACCCTGAGATAACACTGGAAACCTACCAGTATATCTCGCTTGCCCTGGCCAGGGACTACTCGTGTAATGGCTCTCCTAGACACAGCGCGATGTCAACCCCCAATACCGGGAGAGACGAATCCTGTCTAACCGTCACTGCCTCCAAGTGCTTCGGGACTGCTCCCAACTACTACCTGTTTGCACGACTCAGTAGAGCCGTGGTAGGGTAGCAATCAAAGAACAGTGGGAACACACTCGAGGCGAAGTGACAGTGTCAAGTCAGCGGACTAAGCTGTACTCATGTCACCTGGGAACTGATAACTGACGATAGGTATAATACCAACCATCAGTTCCCGACGAGTCCTGTCCAGTGTACTCGTAACCTAACGAGCACCCGCATACTATCTCAAGTACGACGTACTGACGGCTGTGGGACAGACCGTCTCCCGAGCTGGGATGAGAAGCGCATACGCTAGTCTACTCTGGAGTATCGATGCCCTATCTCGATACTCCCATGACTAGGGACGTGTATAAGGATGTGCTTGTAGATTACCCAGCCCCCACGAGAGTGATCGCCATCACAACGCCGGTAATCAAGCAAAGATCCTAAGGGCTCTACTAATGCGTATAGGTGATATAATAAATAAACACACATGTACACATTAAAGCAGAGACAAACCAAGTAGCATACTACTATATTGAGCAAGATTGTCTGTACAACTGTGAATATCCCAAGCTTCCATCAAGTAATATACATACTAGTATGATACAGTAATGGCCTCTAGGGCATATACACTAACAATTGCTACTTTGTGACACTGACACGGGTACTTGGTACTACATTTATGCTTAGATAATTACCCTTGCCACTACTAGATGTTTCAGTGGTATATTATGACTATATTATTGTATGACCTAGGAGATCGCCATACATTCGATTTCTTCTCGGTGATGTTTTCTACTCACGAGTTAGCAACTCACCCCCGTTGTGCCACAGTTTCTTACAGGTTCAGCCTGCAGGTTCCATTGCGGCTTGCTAGCACATCATTTCTTTCGGGTGATTGCTTGGTAGGTGGTTTCACTTGCATCGTGACCACCGTTGTATATGTACTTTTCATTGCAGTTGTACTTGTTATTTATTTCTGTTGTATCTAGTTAAAGGCTCCATCAACCAGACTTGTATATTTAGTAGACTTAGACAACCACGGTTTGTATATTCTTTCAGCCTTAGAGTCGCGCTCTTGTATTCTTTAATGTTGGGATTTTCTTAATGATGCTTAGTTTTCTCGATTGCTTTTTGAGTTTTGATCTTCACCCTTCGGCGTTGTATATTCATATTATTGCGTGGTTGTTTCTGCCAATTGGCGAAGAGCTAGCTCCCGCTTGGGGATGCCTATTGTTAGTTGTATGTATGCCCTAGAGGCCAGTATTGTACAGATGATGTATATTATATTGGATGCTTGGACATATATAGAGATGACTTTCTTGCTCGATATGATAGTATGCTATCTGGTTGCTCTTTATCTTAACATGTACACTTGTCTCTTTAAACTGTCTTATAGTTACAAGTTGATAAAGCCCTTAGGATGTGTACTTGACTACCTGGACTATGATGCAGATCATACTAGTGGGGACATGGTAGTCTATAAGTACATCCTTCAAGGTCCCTAGTCGTGGGTGTATCGAGACAGGGCATCGATATACCAGTGTAGACTAGCGTATACGCTTCTCGACCCATGAGATGGGCGATGGATGATCCCATATCCATTGGTGTTTGACATCAGAGATGGTATACGGGTGCTCAGTGGAGACTGGGTACACTGGACGGACTCGCCGAGAACTCCCAGATGGTATTATACCTCACGTCAGATGGCAGTTCTCAGGTGACACTTGTACAGGTTAGTCTGTAGACCCGGGATCGTCATAGAGTCTTGTGTGATTCCCACTGTGCTTTGATCTCCACCTTACCACGTCCATGAGGGCGTGCAAAACGGTGGTCTTTGGGTACAGTCCCGAGTCACATGGAGACAATGAGCGATAGGAGGGGTTTCGTCTCTCCCGGTATTGGGGGTTGATGTTGCGCAGTGCTCGATTGGCCGTAACAGGGAAGTCCCTGGCCAGGGCTGATCAGAGATTTGCTGGTAAGTGTTACCAGTAGTTTCTCGACCCGTTATGAGCCTCACATCGGCACGACTTATCGGTTATTGGGGTCTGACGTATACCACCCCTAGACTTGATATGCGACATATCAGACGAACAGACCGGACTGTACGGTAAGTGTTACTGGTTGGATTCACAGGAGTATGAGCGGGCTAGCTTGTCGATCTTCTGATCGCTTAATACCCGGGTGGCCGTTACGTTTAGCAGACCGCTTGCGGCTTGTGGGTGTTTGATATGATCATCATCTGCTACCGGCGTATTGACGAGTCTTTAGAGTCCTACACAGAGATTTCCTGGCTCAAGCGAAACGAAATAGGAGCGCATATGAGATATTTGCGGGAGCGAGAATAATGCGTGTATGTGATACCGTATTTCATTCTCGCGATAAATGTTTCGATTGGTTATATTCGATATGACCTAGTTATCGAATCATTGATTCGATAAATCGATACATTGGATACTAGTCGGTTATATGCGATATGACCGGATCGTTAAATCAAGTGTTGATTTAATGATTTTATGTATAATTATATATTTGATATATTACTTTGCATTAACTAGTATTGGTTCATTTTAAAAGGATTTTCTCACTTGATGCACATTGTATATGTGATATATTTTTGTGCACTTGTTTGTATCATGTTTGATGATACTTCCTCACTTGGGTTTGTGTAAAGATTAAACCATGGTTACATGTATAATGGTTAGGGTTTTGATTATTTACTTAGTTATTTATTTATTTATTCATTTTGGATATTATTAAGAATGGTGGCTTATTTTGTTTCTATGTTGAAGTTTCTTGAAGCTTTGACAAAGTCCACCATCCTTATCTCATCCTTAACCCTAACCATTCCTACTAACCTTAGTTTAATCTCTACACTTGACCATGGTCAAGATATGATAAGTATTCATATTAGTTTCTTTTTTCAAAGAAAAAACTCATCATATTTTTCCTTCTTCATCATCTTCTTCTTCAAGAAAAGCTTGATGCCATTAATGGCAACTTGAGTTCTAAAGTGAGAAATCCAATTCTAAAGTGAACCCACCTCCTATTTATTCATCCTCTACCTCTTGCCAAGTTGTTTTGGGTGTTTTCTTCACAAGTTTCACAAATTTGTGAAGTTGGAGCTTGAACTTGTGATGCCTCGACGTAGATCATCTTCGGCACGAAGCCGACGACCTAGTCCGCCCTATTCTCCGATGAAGCCGACATTTGAGTTCGGGATTCGAGATGGACAGCGAGAGGACGCCTACGTGGAGCTAAGGAAGTGGAGAACCGGATCTATAAAGGTTGTAGCCTCTCTCCTTTAGTTAAGTTGTTAACTAGTTTACTGTTTCGCCTAAATTTCTAGTTAACGATCTAGTCTAGGGTTTCTCGGCACCGTAAAATTTTAAATTGGCATGGTTGATGCCTTGCGAGACCTCTTGAGAGTGCCTAGGAACCCTACAGTGGTATCAGAGCCTAGCTATAGCCTTAGGCGAAGTCTAGACGACGTTTGAAACCCGAACGAACCCGAAACCCTAAAACCCAAGTGCTCTCTGGACTTTTTCTAAAATCTGGGTTTTTTCAATATTAAGAATGCTTAAAAAATTCATCAGGGAATTATAAGAATTACGGTGCAATTTGTTTCCAATGAACAGTGTAATGCGCGCCGGAACCGCGGTCTAAGCCAGCTTAAGCGGCGGTTCCGCGGCTAAACTATGACGTCAGCCCTCATACTCTGCACAGTAATTCATTATTTCAGAAGCTGAGTTTTATGGGTATTTTTAATATTTATTCAAGAGTTGAATTTTCTGGGGTGTTTTAGAGCTTCGATGTTTCGATCGGATTATCAAATTTCATCTTTGTGTTTTTCCGGATAATTTTTTGAATATGTTAAAAAGTTCGACCGGATATAAATACCCAATTTTTCCCCTGTCGGGAAATTTCCAAGTGTTGGATTTTTCCGTAGTTTAACGACGTTCTAAGTAGTGCAAGTAACGCGATGGACCCTCTAGAAGACAACAAACCTTAACTCGATTATGTGACCGTCTTGAACTGCCCTTTGAACCTTCGGGTTTGGGGCAGTACGGCGTGCCATATGTGAGGCGTTGGCTTGACCCTTCTACGGCTGGACCGTTGGTACTGAGGCACGAACTGAATGTTGCTAGACTTATTTCATGTGTTGAGCTGTATCGGGAAAACTTGGGTATTCGACTGTTCGATCGGAAAGTTTAACATTTTCTGTTTATCTGGAATGTGATACAATAATTGGAATTCACAAAAGTTATGAGATAACTGAATGAATGTTATAAATCTAGCGGTTTAGTTTCACTTGATATTGAAAAGAGTTTTCGATAATGAGACTAAAATGCGGGGTTTATAACTGTTAGGCATGTGATGTCTAAGTATTTCATTTGATTAGGCATGTGATGTCTAAAGAGGTTGCGGATTCCAACTGTTGTAGTTTTACACTTTCTTTTCTGTGACCGTAAGTGTAGTATGTTCATATCGCCGGTTTCGTTGCTATACGTCAACGACAATTGGGGTATGCATACTTACTTACGTTGATGACATGTGATGTTATGTGTTGCTGGATATGTTATATTGGATCGTCGTGTTTGAATAGCCGGGGGTTTTTATGTGAGATGAGTGTTTTTCATTTTCATTCATGTAAAAACTTGTATGTAATATTCTTTTATTTGGGGCACTTCCAGGTAGCGGAAGTCGTCGCCTTTCGTATATTATTTACTTTTCCGCATTAGGATAGACCCAAGAAGGGGAGCACAAGTAACCGGGTTCTGGGGTCCAGTGGGAGACCATCTCGAGGAGTCGAGTCCGGGTCTCCTAACCCTAGAATTGGCAGGGTTGCTTGCCGCTCTCGTAGGGGTCTAGGGGTGTGGGATTGGCTATTCATCACGACCGTGGAATCCGTGTTTTATACTGGCTCGTATTGAAAACACGGACGTCCTAGTATATCCAATATTTCATATGTTTCTTCTGCTGCTTTATCTGTGATGTGATCATATGATGTTCTGTGATGGATACAGTATATAGTATATATGATATATTATATAGACGTTACTTATGTTTTGCACCCGCACTAGCCCTGTCCTGCTCTGTCGTTAGTTACCTAACCTAACGGTGCATGAGGGGACATCCAGGCGAATGCGGATGGCATAAGTGTACGTCGTATTTATCTGTGATGTTTAGGTATTTAAATGATGGGACTTCATTAATGTGATTAATGAAAGAAAAGAAACCTAAGATGTTGTAGAATCAAATTTTAAATAAAACAGGTAGCTACAGTTCTTGCTTTGCATAGCGGTATATATGATATACCCTGCACCTTATTCGATGAGGAAAGGACCGAGATCCCTTCACCGGGAGTGACTCCTTTAGCAATAAATGGCAGATGCTACACACTCGGTTTGTTTTTGATTGCTTTTATAGTTTCTGCTTTGCACAGTGATATATATGATATATCCCGCACCTCATTCGACGAGGAAAGGGCCGACGATCCCTTCACCGGGAGTGACCCCTTTAGCAAAACTAGAAAAGCCTCAAAATCACTCCATTTCAAAACTTCATTTGATTCTACAACGATATCGAGTTCATTACGCAATAGGTTTTCAGAAAAACCTGACGTAGCCCTCCGTCATTTCAGATAAAGACTATTTAGTATTCGTGCTGCGTTTGTTGACCTCTGTCAAGGCGTAGTGTGCGGTAGCTAACTAGTAATTATCTGCAAAGCATGTGATGTGATTGGATTAGGGTAGTCGTACGACCTTGTTGACCTCTGTCAAGGGTCGTGCGGGTGGGTTTGATTCAATCAAGAAATGACGGGTTGAACTTGACTAGTGCACTATGATTTGTTGACCTCTGTCAAGGTCATGGCACACTAGGGGCAAAATATTATCGGGAATTTCAAGTGTTGAAATTTGCAATGAGATTGCATACCTTCTATGAGATAGTTGGATCCCGATACCCGCTGCGAGTAAGAGTTACTCCTGGGAGAGTTTTACACATTACAATTAGCCGATCAAGTAGGTGTCTAAAAAGGTGTTAACGAGGTTACGCCTCTGGGAAAACGAGGTTTACATTAATTAGGTTCGTGCGAAAGCACGGGGGACCTCCCTCAAAGTACCGACACTGGCCTGGCTGAAAGATTGGCGAACTTGTAGTGTGTAATTAATCCCGGCTAGTCTTTCCTTTTAGGGTTTGAAGGAAGATTTGATAAAAAGCAGTGGGAGCCATCCTGATTAGATAAGATAATAACCAATCTGATCTTGCACGAGCATACGCTAAAGTGTTTTCTTCTCTCTCTCTCTAGGTAGCGACCGTTTCATGCCCTAATAAAGATAATAATATGGATGTATTGACCGAACCCGTATGTTATACTGTGCTGGGGAACGTTGGTTCAGTTCATTCTTATAAGAGTTATAGGAATGAACAGGATATTGGGGAATACCAGGATTCACATGCCACCCGATTGAAGAAAGTACATGTTGATGCATTTTCTTCGGTGTGTTCGTTACTGAGAACTGTTTCTCCATTTGCTCTACGTCCTGGGTATTAGATACCGGATCAGGATCCCATATATGTAATCAGTTACATGGGCTTAGAAAAGGTAGAGAACTTGGAGAAGGTGATAAAGACATTAGAGTTGGAAATGGTGCAATCGTTGCAGCTAAGACTGTCGGGGAATATCACCTTGCATTACCAACTGGTAATACATTGGTTCTGAACGAATGCTATTACATGCCAAACCTGATATGCAACATTATATCGGTTTCTTCGTTGAGTAAAGAGGGATATAATTTTGTATTACAGGACAATGTTATGAACATTTTCCGTAACCAAAAATTGGTTGGATCAGGCACGTTGTGCAATGGCATTTATGTTCTAAATCAATCAACAGTTCTGAGTATAACAAACACACACAAGAGGAAGAGTTCTGAACTGAACGAATCCTTCTTGTGGCATTGTAGACTGGGTCACATCAATGCGACACGACTGGCTAAGTTGCATAAGGATGGGTATTTGAAACCATTCAAATTTTCATCTTATGACACTTGCCAGTCATGTCTCAAAGGCAAGATGACCAAAACTCCGTTTACGGGACACGGAGAAAGAGTTACCGAACTCTTGGGACTAATACATAGTGATGTATGCGGTCCCATGTCTACACATGCCAGGGATGGTTCTTCGTACTTCATTACATTCACTGACGATCTCTCAAGATACGGACATGTGTACTTGATAAGACACAAGTCTGAAGCTTTTGAGAAATTTAGAGAATATAAACAAGAAGTCGAGAAACAAACCGGAAAAAGTATTAAAATCCTTCGATCTGATCGAGGAGGTGAATACTTGAGCAATGAATTCCTGGACTTTCTAAAAGAGAATGGGGTTCTCTCTCAGCTTACTCCTCCTTATACACCACAGCACAACGGTGTATCGGAACGGAGGAATCGCACCCTATTAGATATGGTGCGCTCTATGATGAGTACAGCTGAGTTACCTATTTCCTTCTGGGGGCATGCACTTGAGACAGCGGCATACCTATTGAATCAAGTTCCAACTAAATCTGTACCTACCACACCATGTGAGATATGGAGTGGGAAGAGACCATGTCTTAAACGAGTTAAGATATGGGGTTGTTTGGCCTATGTCAAAAGGCAAAATCCAGATAAACTCGAGGCACGGTCAGTTCTATGTAAGTTTGTGGGATATCCTAAACATTCAAATGGATATTTCTTCTACCACAGTGAACAACAAAAAGTGTTTATTGCTCAACATGCCACCTTTTTAGAAAAGGAATTTCTTGCAAAAGAGATTAGTGGCTCTGAGGTAGAACTGGAAGAAGTTCCAGAAACACAAACTATAACTGAAGATTTAGTGGAACCAGAAGATTCGGTAGTACCCGACGAACCTCAGCCTCTCCGCCGATCTAGTAGGGTTTCTCGTCCACCTGAGAGATACTACGGTTTTCTCATTGATGGTGGAAGCGAGGATTGCATCATAGAGGATGATGACCCAACTAGCTTCGAGCAGGCCATCACGAGTGGGGACTCAGTGAAATGGCTGGATGCTATGCGGTCCGAGATGGAATCCATGTACACCAACAAAGTATGGACTTTGGAAGTTGCTCCTGAAGGGGTAAAACCCATTGGGAGCAAGTGGATCTTCAAGAAAAAACTTGGTGTAGATGGGAAAGTGGAGACTTTCAAAGCTAGACTTGTAGCAAAGGGTTTTCGTCAAAGACCAGGTGTGGACTATGACGAAACCTTTTCTCCAGTGGCTATGCTTAAATCCATCCGAATCATGCTTGCCATCGCTGCATATCATGACTACGAAATCTGGCAAATGGATGTTAAGACCGCCTTTCTAAATGGTGATTTAGAAGAGTGCGTGTACATGACTCAGCCAGAGAGCTTCGTAGACAGTGGGAGCAGCGGGAAGGTGTGCAAGCTGCTTAAATCCATTTATGGATTAAAGCAAGCATCGTGGAGTTGGAACATCTGCTTTGACGTCGTCATCAAAGAGTTTGATTTCGTCAAAAGCCCAGATGAACCTTGTATTTACAAGAAGGTAGCAGAGAGTAAGGTTGTCTTCCTCGTATTGTACGTGGACGACATACTCTTGATAGGAAATGACATTCCTATGCTGCAATCGGTCAAGCTCTTCTTATCACAAAGATTCTCAATGAAAGATCTTGGTGATGCCTCCTGCATATTGGGAATTAGGATCTATAGAGATAGATCCAAACGGATATTGGGATTGTCCCAATCCAGGTACATTGACACCATACTAAAAAGGTTTAGTATGGAAGATTCCAAGCGTGGGAACTTGCCCACGATCTCTGGAGTCACTCTCTCCAAAGAGATGTCTCCCAAGACTGATTTGGAGAGAGCTCGCATGCAAGGGATACCCTATGCTTCGGCTGTAGGCTCTATCATGTATGCGATGCTATGTACCAGACCCGATGTAGCATACTCACTAAGTATAGTGAGCAGGTATCAAGCTGATCCTGGAGAGAGTCACTGGATAGCTGTGAAGAGCATTCTCAAGTACTTGCGAAGGACTAAAGAGATGCTCTTGGTGTATGGTAATGGAGAACTCCAGGTGGAGTCCTTTACCGATTTGAGCTTCCAGAGTGATAAGGACGACTCTAAGTCGCAGTCGGGCTTTGTCTTTACCCTTTACGGAGGGGCGGTTAGCTGGAAGAGTTCCAAGCAGGAAACCGTGGCAGACTCGACGATGGAGGCTGAATACTTCGCTGCCAACGATGCTGCCAAAGAGGCTGTCTGGATCAAAAAGTTCATTACTGAACTTGGAGTGGTTCCATCCATTGAGCATCCAATACCTTTGTATTGCGATAACAATGTAGCGGTGGCTTTGGCCAAGGAACCCAGGTCCCATCAGCGATCCAGGCATATGTAAGTCGATGTACAACACCCCGATACTTGTGGGGAGGCGGAATTTTCAAAAACGAACTTGTTTAGTGAATAAACATCGACTAACCGCTTGAATCGAAGCTAAACGATAACTAACTTAAAACATAGAGTTTCTATGCTACTATGTTTAGGGATTATACCTAACGAATCGTGTCCTTCGTCTTTGTGAACTCCTCCTCCTCCTCGGCCTTCTCGAAGTAGTAGACGATCCACCCGAGAGCTTTACTCCAAGCTTAGCCTCTAAACTTGAGGCAACTAAACTTCTTTAAGTGCTAATCAAAGAAGCTAAGTGAAATATAGAGAGGGTTATGGATTAAGTTGTCTAACTAATCCTTGTACTCAACTCATGAGAGGAGAGGATTAGTGTTTGAAGAGGGAGAGCTTGAGGAGAGAGAAGGTGAGGATAATAATGAAGTGAGAATAATGAGTTATGATAATATATATCAAGCATTTCTTTTTATCAAGAAAAGAATAAGAAATGAATTTAGCAACCATGCTTGATAATATCTAGTGATGATTCACTCCATGAGTCATTAAGCATTTATCATGCATTAATGACATGGATGAATCATCCATATGACTCACTAATCACATTCATTGTATATACCACCTAAACCTCCTTAGTCACCATCTTCTAGAAGCTTCTCGCGTAATTACGAGAACGCCCCTCCTTTCCGCAAAAATACGGAAAAACTTTAGACTGTATAAATCCAATAACCGGATACCAGTAACTGGCTTAAACCAAAGCCGACTGGTAAAAACTGTCCGAAAGTCGTACGCGCGTAAACGCACGTATGTGTCCGAACCCATGTCGTAAAACCATACGACCTCTATATCGTTTCGCCTGGAGTAGGGAAACTCTCTGTGTGGGACTCTAGAGACTCGACTACTACACTGGCAGTGGGTTTAACCACAGACCACAAGCGGCACTAGCTGTACGTAACGGTCCCCAGGTAGATGTCGATAAGAAGGCCGATGAGGGAACCTATCCGAACTCTTACTGAGTCTGATGTGACAATCTCCATACAGTCCGGTCCGTTCGTCTAAGACTATCGCATATCGGGCCTAGGGGGCGGCAAGCGTCAGTCCCCTAATAGCGGTATAAGTCGTGTCGGATGGAAGCCCATTACACCCTGAGAAACTACTGGAACCTACCAGCAAATCTTGCTTGCCCTGGCCAGGGACTTTGCGTAATGGCTCTCTGACACAGCGCGATATCAACTCCCAATACCGGGAGAGACGAATCCTGTCTAACCGCCACTGCCTCCAAGTGCTCGGGACTGCACACAACTGCTACCTGTTTGCATGACTCCTTTGAGCAGTGGTAGGGTAGCAATCTAAGAACAGTGGGACACACTCGAGGCGAAATAGCAGTGTCAAGTCAGCGGACTATGCTGTACTCATGTCACCTGGGAACTGTTCACTGACGACTGGTATAAAACCAACCAACAGTTCCCTGTGAGTCCTGTCCGGTGTACCCGTAACCTAACGAGCACCTGCATACTATCTCCAGTACGACGTACTGACGGCTGTGGGACAGACCATCTCCCCAACTGGGATGAGAAGCGTACACACTAGTCTACTCCAGAGTATCGATGCTCTGTCTCGATAATCCAACGACCAGGGACCTGAATAAGGATGTGCTTGTAGACTACCCAGCCCCCACTAGTGTGACTGCCATCACAACGCTGGTAGTCAAGCAAGATCCTAAGAGCTCTATCAATACGTATACTCACATATTAAGATAGAAAAACCAAGTAGCATACTACCATGTTTAGCAAGACTGTTATATACATGTGAATATCCCAAGCTTCCATTAAGTAATATACAAACTAGTATGATACAGTAATGGCCTTCTAGGGCATAAACACTAACAATCTCCCACTTGCACTATGGCCATGTACTGGCGTATCGAAGACCGATGATCTCGAGTAGCCTCTCGAACTGAATCTGAGGTAGGGCCTTCGTGAATGGATCAGCAATGTTCTCTTCAGAAGCAACTCTCCGAACCTCGATCTCCTGACGATCAATGATCTCCCTGATCAGGTGATACCGCCTTAAGATGTGTCTGGACTTCTGATGGGACCTTGGTTCCTTTGCTAAAGCTATAGCTCCGTTGTTGTCGCAATACAGAGGTATTGGATCAACTATGGTAGGAACCACCTGAAGTTCTGTTAGGAACTTCTTCATCCAGACTGCTTCTTTTGCGGCATCGCAAGCAGCTATATACTCCGCTTCCATCGTCGAGTCAGCAACAGTGTCCTGCTTGGAGCTCTTCCAGCACACCGCCCCTCCATTGAGGGTAAAGACATAAGCCGACATGGACTTGGAATCGTCGTTATCACTCTGGAAGACGGAATCAGCAAAGGCCTCCAACCTGAGGTCTTTTCCGCCGTAAACCAAGAACATCTCCTTAGTCCTTCTCAGGTACTTGAGAATGTTCTTTACTGCTATCCAGTGCTTCTCCCCTAGGTCTGACTGATACCGGCGTACCACGCTCAGTGCGTAAGCTACATCTGGTCTAGTGCACAACATCGCATACATTATAGAGCCTACCGCAGAAGCGTAGGGTATAATAGACATGCGTTCCCTTTCCAAATCAGTCTTGGGAGACATCTCTTTGGAGAGGGTGATTCCGTGACAAGCCGGTAGATTACCGCACTTAGAATCTTCCATACTGAATCTTTTCAGTACAGTGTCGATATACCTGGACTGCGAAAGTCCCAACATCCTCTTGGATCTATCACGATAGATCCGGATCCCCAGAATGTAAGAGGCATCACCCAGGTCTTTCATGGAGAACCTGTGTGACAAGAATCCTTTGACAGATTGTAGCATAGGAATGTCATTTCCTATCAATAGAATGTCATCCGCATACAAGACGAGGAATACGACACTTCTGGCTACAACTTTACTATATATGCATGGTTCATCTGGATTTTTGATAAAGTCATATTCTTTGACTGTTTTATCAAAACAGATGTTCCAACTCCGCGATGCCTACTTTAGTCCATAAATGGACTTAAGCAGCTTGCATACTTTCCCGCTGCTCCCACTCTGATTGAAACCCTCTGGCTGATCCATATAGACGCATTCTTCTAAATTTCCATTCAGAAAAGCCGTCTTTACGTCCATCTGCCAGATTTCATAATCATGGAAGGCAGCAATAGCAAGAAGGACCCGAATGAATTTGAGCATAGCCACTGGAGAAAAAGTTTCGTCATAGTCCAAACCAGGTCTTTGACGAAAACCCTTTGCAACAAGTCTATCCTTATAGGTTTCCACCTGTCCATCTACACCAATCTTTTTCTTGAAGATCCATTTGCATCCTATGGGTTTTACCCCATCTGGAGCAAAGTCCAAAGTCCATACTTTGTTGGTGTACATGGACTCCATTTCGGTCCGCATTGCATCTAGCCATCGTACCGAGTCGCCGCTCTGGATGGCTTGCTGGAAGTCAGTAGGTTCATCATCATCTATGATGCAATCCTCTCTATCCCCATCTATGAGAAAACCGTAGTATCTCTCAGGCGGATGAGACGGCCTACTACTCCTGCGGAGGGGTGCGGGAATGTCCTGTTCTTCTTGAACTTCTGGTTCTACCAAACTTTCAGTAGCAGCTTGTGGTTCTGGAATTTCTTCCAGTTCTACTGCGCTCCCACTCTTCTGATTTTCTAAAAATTCAGTTTCTAAGAAGTGGGCATGACGAGAAACAAAAACCTTTTGTTCCTCTGCGTAATAGAAATAATATCCCTTGGAGTTCTTTGGATATCCCACAAGCTTACACTGTACTGAGCGTGCCTCGAGCTTGTCCGAATGCTGCTTTTTTACAAAAGCTGGACACCCCCATGTCCTAAAATGTTTTAGACAGGGTTTCTTCCCACTCCACATCTGATATGGTGTGGTAGGCACAGTCTTGGTTGGAACCTGGTTTAAAAGATATGCCGCTGATTGTAGCGCATAACCCCAGAAAGATCGCGGTAACTCAGCATTACTCATCATGGATCGTACCATATCCAATAGGGTTCGATTCCGTCTCTCCGATACACCGTTGTGCTGTGGAGTGTATGGAGGAGTAAGCTGAGAGAGAATTCCTTTCTCCTTTAGGTAACCTAGGAACTCGGCACTTAAGTATTCTCCACCTCGATCAGATCTCAGTGTCTTAATACTTTTGCCTGTTTGGTTTTCCGCTTCACTCTTGTATTCCAGGAATTTCTCAAAGGCCTCGGATTTATGTTTCATTAAGAAAACATGTCCATACCTAGAGAAATCATCTGTAAAAGTAATGAAGTAGGAATAACCACCTCTCGCATGTGTAGACATTGGACCACATACATCGCTGTGTATGAGTCCTAAGAGCTCGCTCGCTCTTACTCCTTATCTAGTAAATGGAGTCTTTGTCATCTTTCCTTTGAGACAAGATTAACAAGTGTCATAGGTTTGATATTCGAACGAGTCCAAATATCCTTCTCTATGCAACTTAGTCAACCTTCTCTCATTGATGTGACCCAGTCTACAATGCCATAAGAAAGCGTTATTTAAATCTGGAGACTTTCTTTTTAGTGTGTTCTGGACATTGAAAATTTGGAGTTGGTTTAAAACATATATACCGTTATTTAGTGTACCGGACCCAATCAAACCATGATTAAGGTGGATGTTGACAACATCTCTTACAAACGTGAAATCATAACCTTTATTTGATAACAAGGAAACTGATATGATATTACACGTTAAGCTTGGTACAAAATAACAGTTATGTAAAACCAAAATGTGTCCACTTGTCAATCCTAGGTGATAATCCCCGACGGACGCAGCTCCCACGCTAGCTCCGTTAGCAACCTTTAGGGTCATATCACCTTCCTTCAGCACTCTACGGTTTCTCAGTGCCTGCAATGAATTGCAAATATGAGATCCTGATCCGGTATCCAATACCCAGGAAGTAGAGTTGATCAACAGACAATTCTCAATTACAAACACACCTGAAGTCGAAGCCACAGCTTGCTTCGGTTCCTGGTTCTTGGCGTTCCACGCCTTGCAATCCTTCTTCCAGTGCCCTTTCCTGTGACAATGGAAGCACTCATCCTGGCCCACTACCGGTACCACAAACTTTTTCTTTCCCTTCCCTCCCACCTTACTAACACCTCCTCTAGGTTTTGTGGCGGCCTTCTTCTTCCTTCCTTTGGCCCTAGCCTTGGACCCGGAAGAAGATGCACCGCTAACAAACATAGCGGGTGTTTCCCTTGTTTTCTGCAAGGTGCCCTCTGCACTCCTTAACATGTTCAGGAGTTCTGGAAGTTCAACTTCTTTTCTTTGAAGGTTGAAGTTCAGGATAAACTGGGCGTAGGTGTGAGGAAGGGACTGGAGAATAAGGTCTGTATAGAGCTCATTATCCAAAGTCGTCCCAAGGTCTACGAGCTCTTCAATATAGCCGATCATCTTTAGGACATGTTCTCCTACCGATGACCCGACAGCCAACCTCGCTCGAAACAAGTTCTTAGAGGTCTCGTATCTTGCTATACGAGATTGCTCTCCATAAAGTTCCTTTGTATGGAGAAATATGCCATCTAGGGTCATATCCTCGTGCCTCCTCTGATGTTCATTGTTCATTGAGGCAAGCACGATGCACTTGGCTTTCGCGCAATCTAAATCCCAGGTTTTGCGGATTTCCTTATTCGCATTGCTGGATTTGGGACCAGGGACAGCAGGTGCCGTAGCGGTGAGGACGTACCCCAGTTTGTCATAGGTCAAAGCCATTTTGACATTCCGCAGCCAATCTTTATAGTTTGGCCCTGTCAGTATATTTTTCTCTAAAAGTAACTTAAGTCCAGTCATTTTCAGGGTCGCTGCAATTAGGAGAGAGAGAAGAAAACTCTTTAGCATGATGCACTTGCAAGTTTAGAGTGGTTTTTAGTTTATCTAAACTGGATGGCTCCCACTGTTTCTCGAATCCTTCCTCAAACCATAAAAGAAGAATTAGCCAGGACTATTCTCACCGTACAATACTTGCTTAACCGTTCAGCCAGGCCAGTGTCGATACTTCGAGGGAGGTTTTCCAACGCTTTCGCGAAGTTCCTTAATTAAATAACCTCTTTTCTCTGGGGGCGTAACCCCGCTGACACTTTTCTGGACACCTACTTGGTTTATAGCATTGATCGTTAAGTGACGAATATCCTGATAAGTAGCATATACTCACAGTAGGATCAGGATCCAAATATCATCGTATGATAATGTTGAAGGAATCCTACCAACATTCATCAAACTCCAAATGGTATGCATCTCTTTGCAAATTTCAGTTTCTTTAGAAATTCCCGATATTGATTTTTGCCCCATGTTCTTATGATCTTGACTAAGGGCCAACAAATCATAAGTCACATGTCAAGTTCTGCCCATCATTATCCTGTTGATTTGAACCCATCCGTATATACTCTTGACTAAGGGCCAAACAAAGTAATACAAGTGTCCCAAACCAACTCATCTATCTATGCAACAAATGAATACCCCAGCAGCTACCAATCACTATGTCTTGACTAAGGGCCAAACAAACATAGCTTGAATACTACTGACCATTCATAAGAAATGACGGAGGGCTACGACTGGTTTTGGCGAAACCGTGAACGTAGTGAACTTGATATAACCGAAGGAACCTGATAGCTTTTAAAAGGAGTGGTTAAAGCTCCGCATTTAAAAATATCTGTTTTTAAAATTAACCGAGTGGTTTCTTTTAAATTGTTCCAATGATTTAAACTTTGGTTTGTTTTTCTTTGCATTATAGATAATGCGTCCCATCATTAACCTATCATTGCAGAAAACAACGAAAATACAACGTCCTCTTATGCCATCCGCATTCGCCACGGGGTCCCGTCATCACCCGTTAGGTTACTTAACTAACGACAGAGCGGGGGCAGGGCTAGCGCGAGTGTAAAACATAAGTGACGTCTAAATAGCTATCATATATAGATATTGTACATTCGTCAGATGCAATAATAGGCATTCCAGATCACAGATGAACTTTATTGGATTTGCAAGTAATCCGTGTTTGTTTTGAGCCTGCAACAAAAGACGGATTACACAGTTGTGATGAATAGCCATTACCCCACCCAAGACCCCAACGGGTACGGCAAACTACCCGCCCGGCAGTTTGTGCACCCCACCTTGGGTCTGTCCTAGGAGCAAAAACAGTAAAATGAAATAATACAACGGTGGCTACAACCGCAACCTGGATGTGCCCCGCAAAATAATATTACAACAAATTACATTTACATCAAATGAATTAAATAATAACCCATCACATAACCCCGGCTATACATCACAATAGTCCAACACAGTTCATATGCACAAACAGATAAAAAATCCATTACAGAAATGTGCAACCCCCTGCCAACCGACATACTAGCAGTTAGGGGAGGTTTACGAACACATTACACAAACACAGATATAATCCAATAAGCAAATACTGTATAATTTCGATCGATTAAACACATTTAATATTGCTCCAATACTTCTCTGTAAACTTGAAACCTGAGAAAAATTAAAAAATACCAGAAAATCCCAAATATCACAGAGAACCATCACAAGAAAAATGGGTCCCTGAATCGTCAACTCGGCGGCGGAAGCGCGGCGGATCGGTGCTATCCGCCGCAGTTCCGCGGCACCGTAGGCGATTCAGGGGACCAAATTTTTTGTGTGTTCTACTACTGTCATTTTAAGCATTCTGAACATCCCTGAAAAATTTTTGGACTTCATTTAAAAATCGACAGAAACTGAAGTTTTCGGGCTTTTCCGGTTTCGTTTTTTTTCGTTCGAAATTCATAAAAATTTGCAAGTAAGTTAATTATTGTTTAGCAAGGCTCTGATACCACTGTAAGTCGATGTACAACACCCCGATACTTGTGGGGAGGCGGAATTTTCAAAAACGAACTTGTTTAGTGAACAAACATCGACTAACCGCTTGAATCGAAGCTAAACGATAACTAACTTAAAACATAGAGTTTCTATGCTACTATATTTAGGGATTATACCTAACGAATCGTGTCCTTCGTCTTTGTGTTCTACTACTGTCATTTTAAGCTTTCTGAACATCCCTGAAAAATTTTTGGACTTCATTTAAAAATCGACAGAAACTGAAGTTTTCGGGCTTTTCCGGTTTCGTTTTTTTTCGTTCGAAATTCATACAAATTTGCAAGTAAGTTAATTATTGTTTAGCGAGGCTCTGATACCACTGTAAGTCGATGTACAACACCCCGATACTTGTGGGGAGGCGGAATTTTCAAAAACGAACTTGTTTAGTGAACAAACATCGACTAACCGCTTGAATCGAAGCTAAACGATAACTAACTTAAAACATAGAGTTTCTATGCTACTATGTTTAGGGATTATACCTAACGAATCGTGTCCTTCGTCTTTGTGAACTCCTCCTCCTCCTCGGCCTTCTCGAAGTAGTAGACGATCCACCCGAGAGCTTTACTCCAAGCTTAGCCTCTAAACTTGAGGCAACTAAACTTCTTTAAGTGCTAATCAAAGAAGCTAGGTGAAATATAGAGAGGGTTATGGATTAAGTAGTCTAACTAATCCTTGTACTCAACTCATGAGAGGGGAGGATTAGTGTTTGAAGAGGGAGAGCTTGAGGAGAGAGAAGGTGAGGATAATAATGAAGTGAGAATAAGGAGTTATGATAATATATATCAAGAATTTCTTTTTATCAAGAAAAGAATAAGAAATGAATTTAGCAACCATGCTTGATAATATCTAGTGATGATTCACTCCATGAGTCATTAAGCATTTATCATGCATTAATGACATGGATGAATCATCCATATGACTCACTAATCACATTCATTGCATATGCCACCTAAACCTCCTTAGTCACCATCTTCTAGAAGCTTCTCGCGCAATTACGAGAACGCCCCTCCTTTCCGCAAAAATACGGAAAAACTTTAGACTGTATAAATCCAATAACCGGATACCAGTAACTGGCTTAAACCAAAGCCGACTGGTAAAAACTGTCCGAAAGTCGTACGCGCGTAAACGCACGTATGCGTCCGAACCCTTGTCGTAAAACCATACGACCTCTATATCGTTTCGCCTGGAGTAGGGAAACTCTCTGTGTGGGACTCTAGAGACTCGACTACTACGCTGGCAGTGGGTTTAACCACAGACCGCAAGCGGCACTAGCTGTACATAACGGTCCCCAGGTAGATGTCGATAAGAAGGCCGATGAGGGAACCCATCCGAACTCCTACTGAGTCTGATGTGACAATCTCCATACAGTCCGGTCCGTTCGTCTAAGACTATCGCATATCGGGCCTAGGGGGCGGCAAGCGTCAGTCCCCTAATAGCGGTATAAGTCGTGTCGGAGGGAAGCCCATTACACCCTGAGAAACTACTGGAACCTACCAGCAAATCTCGCTTGCCCTGGCCAGGGACTTTGCGTAATGGCTCTCTGACACAGCGCGATATCAACTCCCAATACCGGGAGAGACGAATCCTGTCTAACCGCCACTGCCTCCAAGTGCTCGGGACTGCACCCAACTGCTACCTGTTTGCACGACTCCTTTGAGCCGTGGTAGAGTAGCAATCTAAGAACAGTGGGACACACTCGAGGCGAAGTAGCAGTGTCAAGTCAGCGGACTATGCTGTACTCATGTCACCTGGGAACTGTTCACTGACGACTGGTATAAAACCAACCAACAGTTCCCTGTGAGTCCTGTCCGGTGTACCCGTAACCTAACGAGCACCTGCATACTATCTCCAGTACGACGTACTGACGGCTGTGGGACAGACCATCTCCCCAACTGGGATGAGAAGCGTACACACTAGTCTACTCCGGAGTATCGATGCTCTGTCTCGATAATCCAACGACCAGGGACCTGAATAAGGATGTGCTTGTAGACTACCCAGCCCCCACTAGTGTGACTGCCATCACAACGCTGGTAGTCAAGCAAGATCCTAAGAGCTCTATCAATACGTATACTCACATATTAAGATAGAAAAACCAAGTAGCATACTACCATGTTTAGCAAGACTGTTATATACATGTGAATATCCCAAGCTTCCATTAAGTAATATACAAACTAGTATGATACAGTAATGGCCTTCTAGGGCATAAACACTAACAGCATATTCTGAGGCGGTATCACCTGATCCGGGAGATAGTTGATCGCCGGGAGATCGAGGTCAGGAGAGTTGACACGAAGAACAACACGGCGGATCCACTCACGAAGGCCATTCCTCAGATACATTTTGAGAGACTCTTCGGGATGCTCGGTATGCAATACTACAGCAGCTGGCCCTAGTGCAAGTGGGAGATTGTTAGTTGTATGTATGCCCTAGAGGCCAGTATTGTACAGATGATGTATATTATATTGGATGCTTGGACATATATAGAGATGACTTTCTTGCTCGATATGATAGTATGCTATCTGGTTGCTCTTTATCTTAACATGTACACTTGTCTCTTTAAACTGTCTTATAGTTACATGTTGATAAAGCCCTTAGGATGTGTACTTGACTACCTGGACTATGATGCAGATCATACTAGTGGGGACATGGTAGTCTATAAGTACATCCTTCAAGGTCCCTAGTCGTGGGTGTATCGAGACAGGGCATCGATATACCAGTGTAGACTAGCGTATATGCTTCTCGACCCATGAGATGGGCGATGGATGATCCCATATCCATTGGTGTTTGACATCAGAGATGGTATACGGGTGCTCAGTGGAGACTGGGTACACTGGACGGACTCGCCGAGAACTCCCAGATGGTATTATACCTCACGTCAGATGGCAGTTCTCAGGTGACACTTGTACAGGTTAGTCTGTAGACCCGAGATCGTCATAGAGTCTTGTGTGATTCCCACTGTGCTTTGATCTCCACCTTACCACGTCCATGAGGGCGTGCAAAACGGTGGTCTTTGGGTACAGTCCCGAGTCATATGGAGACAATGAGCGATAGGAGGGGTTTCGTCTCTCCCGGTATTGGGGGTTGATGTTGCGCAGTGCTCGATTGGCCGTAACAGGGAAGTCCCTGGCCAGGGCTGATCAGAGATTTGCTGGTAAGTGTTACCAGTAGTTTCTCGACCCGTTATGAGCCTCACATCGGCACGACTTATCGGTTATTGGGGTCTGACGTATACCACCCCTAGACTTGATATGCGACATATCAGACGAACAGACCGGACTGTACGGTAAGTGTTACTGGTTGGATTCACAGGAGTGTGAGCGGGCTAGCTCGTCGATCTTCTGATCGCTTAATACCCGGGTGGCCGTTACGTTTAGCAGACCGCTTGCGGCTTGTGGGTGTTTGATATGATCATCATCTGCTACCGGCGTATTGACGAGTCTTTAGAGTCCTACACAGAGGTTTCCTGGCTCAAGCGAAACGAAATAGGAGCGCATATGAGATATGTGCGGGAGCGAGAATAATGCGTGTATGTGATACCGTATTTCATTCTCGCGATAAATGTTTCGATTGGTTATATTCGATATGACCTAGTTATCGAATCATTGATTCGATAAATCGATACATTGGATACTAGTCGGTTATATGCGATATGACCGGATCGTTAAATCAAGTGTTGATTTAATGATTTTATGTATAATTATATATTTGATATATTACTTTGCATTAACTAGTATTGGTTCATTTTAAAAGGATTTTCTCACTTGATGCACATTGTATATGTGATATATTTTTGTGCACTTGTTTGTATCATGTTTGATGATACTTCCTCACTTGGGTTTGTGTAAAGATTAAACCATGGTTACATGTATAATGGTTAGGGTTTTGATTATTTACTTAGTTATTTATTTATTTATTCATTTTGGATATTATTAAGAATGGTGGCTTATTTTTTTCTATGTTGAAGTTTCTTGAAGCTTTTGACAAAGTCCACCATCCTTATCTCATCCTTAACCCTAACCATTCCTACTAACCTTAGTTTAATCTCTACACTTGACCATGGTCAAGATATGATAAGTATTCATATTAGTTTCTTTTTCCAAAGAAAAAACTCATCATATTTTTCCTTCTTCATCATCTTCTTCTTCAAGAAAAGCTTGATGCCATCAATGGCAACTTGAGTTCTAAAGTGAGAAATCCAATTCTAAAGTGAACCCACCTCCTATTTCTTCACCCTCTACCTCTTGCCAAGTTGTTTTGGGTGTTTTCTTCACAAGTTTCACAAATTTGTGAAGTTGGAGCTTGAACTTGTGATGCCTCGACGTAGATCATCTTCGGCACGAAGCCGACGACCTAGTCCGCCCTATTCTCCGATGAAGCCGACGTTTGAGTTCGGGATTCGAGATGGACAGCGAGAGGACGCCTACGTGGAGCTAAGGAAGTGGAGAACCGGATCTACAAAGGTTGTAGCCTCTCTCCTTTAGTTAAGTTGTTAACTAGTTTACTGTTTCGCCTAAATTTCTAGTTAACGATCTAGTCTAGGGTTTCTCGGCACCGTAAAATTTTAAATTGGCATGGTTGATGCCTTGTGAGACCTCTTGAGAGTACCTAGGAACCCTACACCTATATTTATTACTTGTACCGTTTTTTGGGTTAAAATATACAAATGAGGTGCTGCCCAAATTTTCAATGACGAAAATGTTTTAAAGTTGGATACAAAGACTAGGTTTTCATATACTATTACTTATATACTTAAAGAAAGAACTTGATTTCATTATACCATTCTTTCAAAACTCCACCTCCATTATTTTCCCTAAAAGGTTTAGATTTCTTGGCTTTTGGCTTACTTGGATTAGGCGGAGTCGTATAGACTTCACGTGATTCAAGTGCCAGTCGCGTGCCTTTCGGGTCGTGACACCCGACCATTACGACACAGTTCATTTTATATGGCCAAAGGCCATATGGATGCCAGTAAGTAATTGAAATTATACGTATATTTCAAACTTCAAGTCTATTTTGGAATAATAACTTGTGTGTAATATTTATGCAAGTGGAATATGCCCAGGTCATGAGATGTCACCGGATCGCAGCCTCCTCATCTACCGCAATGAGTTCGATATCATGGAGGAGGCAGCAGTTATGTAGACACCTGTCACGACCCAAATTTAGGCACGTGACCGGCACTTAAACCATGTAACGTCAACAGGCGTACGCAATTTAAGTAAACCAAAACCCAAAAATCTAAACCACCCAAAATGGATAAGTGGAGAAAATCATAGTTAAAAACATTTGGAAAATCTCAAGTAAAATCTTTAACTTTAGTTTACTTTCTTGAAAATTTCGGCAGCACCTCCTTTGTAAAAACTAGCCCCGAAAACGGGTACAACATAGAATATAAATAAAGCATCCCAAACGGGAGCAAATCATGCCCAACGGCGGAGACAACCACTACAAGCATAAATACGACGCCGAAGCGAAGAAATATAAATTAAAACAGCATAAGGAGGTAAAACTTTACAACAAGACAGGCTCCCACGAGCACGGCTCCCAAAGTCACCAAAAATAATACAACACCGATCCTCACAACTCGTCTCTAAGTCAAATACATGAAGGTGGTAGATGGAGAGTACTAGATACAAAGATATACAATGTACGTCATCAGATAACCGCAACCCACCTAAAGCAAAAGGGCCTCACAGCAAACCGTAGCGGTATCCGCAAAAGTAGAGATAATAAGGCGCCCTGCCGCGACCACTCTGATGATCAGACCTGAAAATCCCTGCGGCACAACGGAGGTGAGTTGCCAACTCGTGAATAGTAAATAACATCATACTGTAATCGCAAGTATACACTAACAGCGATAATCTATCACATGTAATCTAATAGCATAAGTATAGCAATATGAATATGCAACTATCATGATCAGGGTACACCACCAGGGTACTACATCTACATGAATCAAATGCATATCAACTAAATCCTGAATGCGAGATAATTAATAATCTCATGCACAAATCATCAGCATGGAAAAACCCGGTGTAAATCAACAACACCCTAAATCCCAAAATTCTCAGACGCCGTCACCAGGACTAGCCCCCATATCCTGTAAATCTCATGGAACCTGAGTGCCCAACATCGGCACTCAAAAAAACCACTTATCATATCTGTACATCTCGCGGAACATGAGCGCCTAATATCGACTCTCGCAATCCTCGGAACATGAGTGTCCTACACCGACACTCGCAATCCCCATAGCCATATATCTCACGGAACATGAATGTCCAACCTTGACATTCGCAATCCACGGAACATGAGTATCCAACCCTGACACTCGCAATCCCCATATCCATACGTCTTATGGAACCTGAATGTCAAACACCGACATTCGAAATCCAAAACCATATATCTCTCGGAACATAAATGCCCCACATCGACACTTGAAATCCCCAAATCGCATGAAAAACAAATCTCAATGCGTAAATCCATGTAATATGACATATGCAACATAGAACAACAATATGCACATATCAAAGGAAAATCCTCTATTTAATTGCATCAAGTCATTAAATATATCATGCGGTTCCTAATTATCCAAATCCAATATTATGTTATATATACATATATAACATCGTCATATACCACTGATATATATCATATAAAGCTGAACATATAACTATAGCAAGGTATATGTGTGAGCATGTAGGTATAGCAAGGCAGATGTGTAAGCATGTAGGTATAGCAAAGCAGATGTGTAAGCATGTAGGTATAGCAAGGTAGATGTGTAAGCATGTAGGTGTACAGGTATGCTATATTTCATATGCGCCATCGCACAAGAATAAATGCCTCAATGTCGCTAACGAATAGCAAGGTATATCATATGAATATTTGTGTTGTGTGTATCATGGTAATTACTGACAGTGTGTGTGTAGCATACAATGAGTGCTCGTGCAACATGGACTGTCAATAATAGTGCAGCGTATAAGGGATACAGGTTCAGGCACAACAAGTAACTATATGCAATGAAGTTCATGCACCATCTCTATCTGTGCATATAAACATACGGCTAATATCATATCATATCTAGCCCTGACGCTTAACGCCATACGGGCGATTTCCCCATAGATGTTAAATCTACTCGCCGACAATCTCAAGCTAGGTATATCCAATCACCCGCTTCCCTTTCGTCGCAACGCTCGAAGTCCCCGCCTGCGATCCTAAAATTTCACAAACACATCACATAAGGCTAAATATCATACGCCGACACAAAGATAACGAAATGCAAGGATAACACCCATAAGATAATTACATTGTGCACCTAGTGCACAAAACGCGTACGACATCGACACAACCCTAGCTAGGATCACTAAACTACGCAACCACCAAGCCTAGACCCTGATCGTACCGATCGCACACTCACAACACAATATATCGCGAGGAAGATAATAAATATAACATCGCAACGCCCATTAGAACCTACTTCCAATTATATCCGAAAACCTAGTAAGCAACTTTTCTCATTTTAGCTCAAGTCTAGAATTTAACACAATTCTAGCGATCTCCATCACCACAAAGCAGGTTAACTAAGTCATCCAAACCATTGCTAAAATTTCAATCTCACCCAAATATGTTTTACAAAAAGTTAGTTTGCTATTAATATCAATTAGACAAATTAGGAATTTAACAACTAACTTTCACCCGCTAGGTTAAGTTTTCCAAGTCTTCACTTATAAATTTACCACTTGAACAATTTAAACCCTAACTAAATCTTCACAACTCTTCATGAAAATTCTAAACATGAACTTTAAATCTATATTAAACAATTAATAAGCTAGCTTAAAGATTTAAAACAACATTTAAAGTTTAGGGTTAGGATTATACCTCCAAAGATTCACAACTAGCAACTAAACCCCAAATTTAAGCCTCCAAAATGAAGTCTTTAATGAAGATCCAAGCTTGTTTAGAGTCGAAGAAAGATGGGTAGGGATTTATTTATGAGTTTGTAGGATTATTTGAGGATTTGTGATGATTTTTGTGAGCTTGATGAAGTGAAAATGAGGCAAAGGAAGCAAGAGGGCAGCAAGGGGATAGGTTTCAGCCAAGGCAAAAGAGAGGGGGGGTTTTGTGAAAATGTGTGAAAAAATCTAGCTAAAAACAACAATAAATGCTCATTAATGCAAATAATATCTTATGCCACCTCAATTCTTTTCTTTAAAATTTCATTTTAATTTCACAAATATCTAGATATTTTGGAGAGAAAGAATTAAGCTTAAACTAGTGATTAAGTTAGCATAGATTCACTTTAGTAGTAATTAACCCAAACAAAATTGTAATTACCACTAATTAAGTGCATAATTAACAACTTATAATAATATTTTAATTAGGGAAAATATATCTATGTGAACCAAAATTTTCAAGTGACTACCAAAACCCGCAAACGAGCAATATTCTAGTTAAACTATGTGCAGTCAAGTCTATACTGAAAATTGATCACTTCCAGGTTTTCTTTTTACTGAAAGTACCGACTATTTTACCTTAAAACGGAAAAATTCACATAACGATTTCTAAAACGTTACAATCATCCCCCCTTAAAGAAATTCGGTCCTCGAATTAAAAATTTAACCATGCGTACCTTCGAAGAGATGAGGGAATTTCTTCCGCATCTCGCTCTCGGCCTCCCAAGTGATCTCCTCACTAGTAGGGTCACGCCAAAGAACCTTCACAAATGGCAAGACCTTTGACCGAAGTTTCTTCACCTGCCGATCCAATATAACTACCGGCTGCTCGGTGAACGAAAGATCACGCTCAAGCTGAACGGTCTGGTGCTGAATTATGTGAGAAGGATCATGAAGGTATCTACGAAGTATCGACACATGGAAAACGGGGTGAACATCCGGAAAACTGGGTGGAAGTGCCAAACGATAGGCAACGGCTCCAACTCGCTCAAAGATCTCGAAAGGACCCACAAATCTGGGACTGAGCTTCCCCTTTTTCCCAAATCTCATAACGCCCTTCATCGGAGAAATCCGCAGGAATACATGATCCCCCACTGCGAACTCAAGTCTGCGACGACGACGGTCAGCATAAGACTCTGCCTACACTGGGCTGCTCTCATCCTGTCCTGAATCAGCTGGATATTCTTCGTAGTCTCCTGAACTAGCTGGGGTCCCAAAACCCTACTCTCGCTGAGTTCGGTCTAACAGACTGGCGATCGACACTTCCTACCATACAAAGCCTCAAAAGGCGCCATCTGAATCGTCTCCTGATAACTATTATTGTAGGAGAATTCAATCAACGGCAAGTGACGATCCCAACTGCCACCGAAATCAAGCACACATGCACGAAGCATATCCTCCAGAGTCTGTATAGTCTGCTCCGACTGACCATCAGTCTGAGGATGAAAAGCGGTGCTAAAACTCAACCGGGTACCCAAAGCTTCCTGAAGCTTCTGCCAAAGACGACTAGTAAACTGGGTGCCCCTGTCAGATACGATGCATGTGGGAACGCCGTGCAAACGCACAATCTCATCTATGTACAACTGAGCATACTGAGCATAACCGAAAGTGGTCTTCACTGGAAGAAAGTGAGGCGCTTTCGTCAACCGGTCAACAATCACCCAAATGGAGTATACCCTCGACTGGTCCTGGGTAGACCCACAACGAAGTCTATAGAAATCTACTCCCATTTCCACTCCAGAACGGGTAAAGGCAACAACTCACCTGCCGACCTCTGATGCTCAGCCTTGACTTGCTGACAAGTCAGGCACCTCGAAACGAAGTCCGAAATATCGCGCTTCATCCCTTCCCACCAGTAAAAGTCTCTCAAGTCATGGTACATCTTGGTGGAACCTGGATGAACGCTAAAGGCTGACTGATGTGCCTACTCTAGGATCTCGCGTCTCAACCCATCAGCATCTGGTACACACAAGCGAGTCCCACATCGTATCACACCCTGGTCATCAATCATGAACTCCGAAACTGTACCCTGCCGAACAAGCTCAAGAATCTCAGACAAACGGGCATCACTGGGCTGCGCCTCACGGATACGATCAAAAAGTAGTGGACGGGCGCGGACATGAGCAAGCTGTCCCCCAGTGGAAGTGAACTCAAACTATACTCTATCATCGCACAAGATCTGCCAATCTGCAGAAGACTGTCGCTGAACTGCGCTCAACTGGGACAAGCTACCCTCGGGCCTACGACTCAAAGCATCAGCTACCACATTCGTCTTTCCCGGGTGATAAAGGATCTCACAATCATAATCCTTCACAAGCTCCATCCAACGGCGCTGTCTCAGATTCAGATCCCGCTGCTGGAAGATGTACTTCAAGCTCTTGTGGTCCGTGAAAATCTGACACGACTCCCCGTACAAGTAGTGTCTCCAAATCTTCAACGCAAAGACCACCACGGCCATCTCATGATCGTGAGTGGGGTAATTCTACTCGTGCTTCTTCAGCTGCCAAGAAGCATAACCAATCACTCTATCATGCTGCATAAGAACACAACCGAGCCCCACTCGAGACGCATGACAGTAAACAATAAAGCCACCCGATCCAGAAGGTAAAGATAGAACTGGTGCAGTCGTTAACCGAGTCTTCAACTTTTGAAAACTCTGCTCGCACGCATCAGTCCAAAGAAAAGGAACTCCCTTCCTGGTCAGTCCAGTCGGCGGTGCAGCGATACTCGAAAAATCCTGCACGAAACGGCGATAATAACCAGCTAAGCCTAAAAAGCTGCAGACCTCTGTCACAGATACAGATCTGGGCCAAAGCTGCACAGCCTCGATCTTCCTCGGGTCCACAAGAATACCATCTCCAGTCACCACATGACCCAGGAAGTCAACTCTATCAAGCCAAAATGCGCACTTTGAGAATTTAGCATACAGCTGGTGCTTTCTCAAAATCTGCAAAGCAATCCTCAAGTGTTGCTCATGCTCCTCCCGACTCCTAGAGTAGACCAGAATGTCATCAATAAACACAATAATGAACTGGTCGAGGAACGGCCGGAAAATCCGGTTCATCAGATTCATGAACACTGCTGGGGCATTGGTGAGTCCGAACGACATCACCAGAAACTCGTAATGCCGTAGCGTGTATGAAAAGCAGTCTTCGGAATGTCATCATTCTGAACCCGCAACTGATGATAACCCGAACGCAAATCAATCTTGGAAAAATGTTTCGCACCCTGGAGCTGATCAAACAAATCGTCAATGTGAGGTGAAGGATACATATTCCACACCATAATTCGGTTCAATTGACGATAATCAATACACAACCTCAAACTGTCGTTCTTCTTCTTGACGAACAGCACAGGAGCTCCCTAAGACGAAACACTCGGACGCACAAGTCCCTTATCAAGCAACTCTTGCAATTGATCTTTAAGCTCTCTAATCTTTGCCGGAGCCATCCGGTAAGGCGGTATAGAAATAGGCCCCGTGCCAGGAATCAGATCAACACAAAACTCAATATCGCGCTCTGGCGGCAAACCAGGTAACTCATCGGGAAAAACGTTGGGAAACTCTCGCATGATAGGAGTCCGGTCCAACGACCCTACTGTGGCCCCAGTATCATGAATGAAAGCCAAGAATCCTCGACATCCCCTCCTCAAAAGCCGACTAGCGCAAAGGGCAGAAATCAAACTGTGAGGGACGGCACCACGGTCCCCCTGCACCACCCGAACAGACTCGTCCAGAAAACTAAAACTGACTGTCTTCTCACGGCAGTCCACCGATGCAAAACAAGCTGATAACCAGTCCATGCCAAGGAGATCGTCGAAGTCCAACATATCTAGAAGGATCAAATCAACGGACGACTCTCTATCTCCAATCTGAATGGCACACGACCGAAACACATAACGCGTGACAAAAGAATCGCCAACAGGTGTAATCATGACAAGCGGCTAATCTAGCAAACACGACTCTCGGCCCAAACTCGGCACGAAGTGCGTAGAAACATACGAATGCGTAGATCCCGGATCAAACAAAACATGTGCATCAAAAGAACATACAGAAAGAGTACCTGAAACCACAGCATTGGACGCCTGAGCGTCCTGATGAGTCAAGGAAAACACCCGAGCCTGCCCTCTACCGGCGACTGGCTGACCTCCGCCTCTACCACCATGCCCTCTCGGCATAAAACCACCGCGACCCCGACCACTCTGAACATGAGTCTGGCATGGAGCAACGACAGGCATAAGGGGCAACGCCATCTGAGGTGGAGAAGGTGGTAAGGTAACCTGCGGTACAGATGCCTCGCGCTCACGTGGCTCAGTAGAATCTCGAACTCGATGACCCAAACTCTCGCACCGGAAATATCCAGGTGAAAACTGCCGCCTATCTTAGGGATAAGAGCTAGAAAGATGTCCTCATCCCGGACCTCCACTACCCCCAGTATCTGAACGGGAACTGTCACGACATCTAAACGCCTGCCTCCGTGCTGAAACACCAGTACGAACCCTCTTCGGTTCCGGAGCAACCGACGTCTCAGAAAGATGCTCCTCAACCAACAGGGCTGCGTCCACCGCTGCTACATAGGTGTCGCAATGCTGAACGCTGATAGCGAGGAACAACTGGGTAAGCAGGCCTCGAACAAACCTCTTAACCCGCATCTCCTCCGTAGCTACCAAATACGGAGCATACACAGACAGCTCGGTAAGCAGCACATCATACTCGGCCACCGTCATACTCTGAGTCTAGTGTAACGACTCGAATCTGCGCGCTCGAGCATCCCTGACGCTCTGCGGAAGAAATCGTGCAAGAAACACCATCACGAACTCAGCCCAGGTCATAGGAGAAAGACCTGTATCTCTGCCCTTCTCTAAGGACTCACACCACTTCTGGGCCAGACCCTCCAGACGAAAGCTCGCAAACTCTACCCATCTCGCATCGAAGCATCTAAGAGAACGACATATTCTGGCCATCCGGTCGATAAACGACTGCGGATCCTAAGCTGCATCGGTGTCAGTGAAAACCGGAGGCCTCAGCCTCATGAACTCCGATAACGATATGGTGATGTCACGACCCGAAATTGGCACGTGACGGCCCTAATACTACGCAACGTCTACAGACGTAATGCAGTAAAAGAAAGCCAAAACACAGAAATCAAAACCATTAAAAGACAAGAAAAGATAAGAAATATTGTTTAAACCCTTAAAAAAATCTCAAGTATAAATTTTTGAAGTCCAATTTTCTTTCTTGAAAATTTCGGCAGCACCTCCTTTATAAAAACCAACCCCAAAAGTGGGTACAACATAAATAAAAAGTAAAGCATCCCCAACGGGAACAAATCCACGCCCAAAGGCGGAAAACAACCACCACAATAAATATACGACGCCGTAGCGAAGAAATAGAAGACGATAGAAAGGAAATTGTATAAAAGACAACAAGTCACAACATAATATACAACATCGTCCTCACCAAGTCTCTAAGTCAATATGAAAATAGTAGATGGAGAGTACAGGGATACAACGAATATACAATACAACGAATAACCACAAAACCCACCTAAGCAAACTGCACACTGTGAGCTGATGCGGTATCCGTAGCAAAAGATGATAAGATGTGTGATAATAGCCTGCCTCTGACTATCCTGAGGAATACCTGCAAACACTGTGGCACAATGGGGTGAGTTGCCAACTCGTGAATAGTAAATAACATATGCAGATAATCGCGAGTATGCACGTACAGCGTGAATCTAACATATGCAATTAATAGCAATAAAAAGTCATATGAATGCAATAATCATGAAAGGTACACTAGCAGGTACAACTAATACATGAAGCAATGCATATAAATAAAGGTATGTAAATGCAACAGTCATGAAAGGTACTCTAACAGGTACTACTAATACATGAAGAAATGATATGAATAAAGGTATGTAAATGCAACAGTCATGGAAGGTACTCTAACAGGTACACTAATGCATGAAGCAGTGCATAAACAGTAAATATAGAGTATGGAATGAAACATATCATTTCCACGGAATCCTGACATCGTGGTAGGATCAAAATCCATCAAGACAATCCAAATCCCAATTTCCTCAAATCAGCCCCCAATTTGGCTATCATATCAAGTAAGTCTCACATATCCTTAATGTACAACATCAAGTAGATCTCATATATCCCGTATGTACAATATCAAGTATATCCCGTATACCCCGAATGTACAATATCAAGTAGATCTCGCATATATCCTGTAATCAATATCAAATAAATTCTCAAATGTCCTAAATCCAATGTCAATGAGTCCTTTACATTCTAGGTATATTTGCATGAATAAATATGATGATGTATTTAATTTAATGTCAATACACATATATTAGTATCCCATTCCACTAATATTGGTGTAAGGGCATATATAACAGCGGCCTAAACCCTTGTTATATATACAAAGGAGTAAAAAGAAATATCATGAAACCAATGTGTCAAGTATCGACACAGAAATGCAGATCTATCAGGTGCTGTCACCATGACTGGCCCCCTGATAGGTTCGTATCATACGCTATACCGAAAGCTCGAGTGCCTAGCTCTGACCCTCGCCTCTCGACGTATCCATATGTACATGACTCCCGTCGGTATCTACATGATAACCGCCGAGTCATTGGTAATGTCACCGGATGGTATAGTTCCCCCACTAACTCATCGTCTACTCCACAATTCTTACCCCGGGGTAACTCCCGGGCCCCACCATGTACCCACAGACGGTGCCTCCTGCTCCTCGAATCGGGTATATAATCAGAACCGATAAATCTCATGGTGGATGCTGTAATATCATATCAAGGAAAACCGGGTTTTTCAAATAATGCATAATTTCATGAACTCCCACGGTCCCCAAATCCAGAAAACATCATGAAAAATCCATATCTCAATGCGAAAATCCATGAATATAATATACGCATCATAAATCTGAAATGCGAGCATATAAAGAAAAGCAGCAATTAACTGTAACAAGTTAATATAATATCATGCGGTTCATAATCTCTCCAATTCTAAAATAACATCAAGTAAAGGTAAACATATAGCTATAACCAGATATATGTGCAACATAAAAATATAGCAAGATATATGTATCTATCTATAAGTAATGATGTAGTATACCCCTGGGTATAAGTGAAGTATGTGTGCAAAGTATACATGTAGCTATGACATAAAGTGTGTATGTACCTATCACTAATGGTACGATACTCTATAGGTATACAGGTATCTAACACGTAAGTATGTGAAGGCATATGTGTAAGCATATGGATATACGGGTTTGCTATAAGTCAATGCGTAAAGAAATATGAATCAAAGTCTCAATGTCCCTAACCAAGCAATATCATATCTATAAGTGGGTTGTGCGTGACATGGCAATTATTGACGGTGTGTGTAGCATACAATCAGTGCTCGTGCTGTAAGTGCACGGCGGCGCCCCGGCCGTCTTTCCGAGGCCTAAATGAGGAAGCTATAAAATACTTTAACTTTTGAACCGGCACCACCACGCACAAAAGTCCCAGATCGGGCCATTAAACTAAATCTAGCTAACAAGAGAAGAGGTAGAGAGATATACCGAGCGATCCGTGTCCTTCGGTCTTCTCATCGTCGTCCCGATCTCCCCGCGGAATCTCCGGTCTTCATCTCCTCGCCGGAAGGGCACCACGTCCCCGGGTTCTTTTACGGGCTCCCACCTCTTGACCGAGGCAACTCGGGTATGAAGTTGGCGAGTCGACGTGCCCAAGATTGCTATAGGTTGACTGTAGAACTCATGTCTCATTTGGGGTATTAGAAGTTGCCTTTTAGTGGAGGGATGAACTATGGAGTTGAACTTGGGAATTTTGGTGAAGCAAAAATGATATGAGATGAACAAACTCTCCACACCAAAATGGGACAGCCCCTCTCCCTTTGGCCGGCCATGACATCAAGGAGAGAAAAAGAGAGGAGTGTGTATGTATCAAAAGAGAGTGAGTCAAATAAATCAAGAGAGAGAAAGGGTTATCATGAGAAGAAATGATAGCTTAATCCAACACTCCATCAACAATCATCACTTCCAAAAGTCAAGTAATCATGAAGATAGAAGTCAAGCAATGATGAAGTGAACAAGTCAAATGATGGTGCAACCATCATGACACATCAATATGCAAAGACAACCCTCCAAAATGCTTATTTGCACAAATGCAAATAAGCCCTCCTCCACCAATCTTCAGCCAATGAAAGATACAAAAAAAATAGCCGAAACGGAAAACAAACTGGCAACTCCAAAAACTGATCCCGTAATAAATTACAGGAAAACCCCGCTACTGTATATACATACCCGCATTTGTATTCCGACCGAAATACAAATGCAATGAGACAAATCTACACTGTACAATACTAGGATCCGGCTTAAACCAAAGCCCGCTAGTATTTTCCGTCCGATCATGATCCGTGCAATACCGCACGTATCTGATCGAACCCTGCCATATCTCCATACGGCCTCTACAGCGTTTCGCCCGAAACTTGAGTAACTGTTTTGTGGGGGAATCTAAAGAATCGTCAATACTATGGCTGTGAATTTAACCACTAGCATGTCAGAGGTATTAGCCATGCGTGATGGGCTGCCAGCTATTGACCAAAAGGGACGTCGATGTGCGAACTCATCCTGACACCCTACTGAGACTGTCAGTGACAATATCCGTACAGTCCGGTCCGTTCGTCTATGAGCATCGCATGGCGGGCCTAGGGGGTTGGTAAAAGTCAGACCCCTAAAAGCGGTACAAGTCATGTCGGAGTGTAGCCCAGAACACCCTGAGATACTACTGGAATACCTACCAGTAAATCTCCCGCCTCGACCGAGGGCTTTGTGTAATGGCACTCCTAGACACAGCGCGACCTCACCCCCAATACCGGGAGAGACGAACCCCTGAAGATCCGCTCACTGCCTCCATGTGGCTCGGGACTGCACCCAACTAAAACCTGTTTGCACGTCTCCTTTGAGCGTGGTAGGGTAGTAATCAAAGTACAGTGGGAACTCACACGAGACAAATGATGATCCTCGGGTCGATGAACTAACCTGTACACATGTCACCACGGAACTGCTATCTGACGTCAAGTATAAGACCAACTAGCATGTTCCCGGCGAGTCCTGTCCGGTGTACTCATAACCCAATGAGCACCTGTATACATCTTAGGTGAACCAACTGACACCAGTAGCTTGTGAGACCGGCCACCGCCCCTCGTCGGGGTCTCGACTGTATACACTAGTCTACTCTGGAGTATCGATGCCCTGTCTCGAAACTCCCACGACTAGGGACCATTTAAGGATGTGCTTATAAACTACCAGCTCCCACGTATATGATCGCCCTCATACTGCTGGCAGTCAAGCAAGAATCCTAGGGGCTCTATTAACGCGCAATAGCGACCTGTAAGGTCACCTAAAGCAGTACACGATGATAAAGATAAACCATATAGCATACTATCATCTTGAGTAAGACTGTCCTACCGGAATAGGTCCTCCCTCTATCATTGCAATCACGTGCCTGTGATCCAATAATTGACTCTGAGGGCACTATCTCCAACAATCTCCCACTTGCACTCAAGGCTAATTATTGTGATGTCGCATACTCACAGCCCGTATGATACCGAACACCCAACTCCTCTACTAGTCAGTCTCACAAAGCTCGTTTGTGAAACTTTTGCGTTCGAGGAATAGCCTCAGTGAGTGGATCCGCCTTGATGTTTCATTCTATTTCTCTCTATATCTCAAGTTCGCGGAGAAAGCCATCTCCCGAAATGAGCAATACCTGTCTTAGAATGTGTCTGGATGTCTGATGGGACCTAGCTCATAAATGAACTCCAAATCCAAACTTCTTAGACTGTATCGTCAACTGAACTTAATCAGTATCCTGCGCCATACCTACCTCTGTATCCTCCTGGACCACCTGTCCATAATACCGCCCCTCGTCAGAGGGAAAAACTATAACTCTGACAACCTCTCTGTCATCCAGGTCATCTTGGAAGCCTGGAATGATAACTGTCTCCTTAAAAGAGGTTGTTCTAAAACTGCTTCCGACTGTTTCTCCAGGATTGGATCATTATCAACTTATTGCATCTATAGCAAAAACAACATCTGGTGTGGTACTTGACATCTCATGATTGACTCAATTGCCTAAGCAAGTGATCTGCCAATCATGTACATCCCACTCCCTTTAGTCTGTGAGATACCTTTAGAGAGGGTGACTCCATCACCTGCAGGTACACTACGGTGCCAGGAGTTGTCCATTCTAAATACTCTTAGAATGTTGTCCAAGTACCTAGATTGGGAAACTACCCAAATCAAGATCTAAAACCATAGATCCAATAACCAGAATGTTTGATATGAAATCCATTTCCTTTGTAGAGAAACCACTGTATGATGACCAAAGTTTAACCGATCATAGTATAGGAGTTTCCTTTCCTACTCTGTGTATGTCATGACAACACACCCTACTACCTTCTTAACAGATCCATCCCCTATTCTGATGAAGTCAAACCTATGACTGTGACATCAGAAATAGATGATCTATCTCCGCTATATCTGCTTTAGTCTATAAATATAAGCTACTTGTCCACCAATGATTCCGCTGCTCCCACTGACTACGACAACCCTATGGCAGAGTCATATAAACGTACACTTCTAAAGCTAGTTTAGAACGACGCTATACTCATCCTCCTGCCGGGTTTCATAGTCTGGAACAACAGTAATGGTAAGTCGGGGTAAACAAGAACTTCCCTGCCACCATCCTTGAGGCTACCGGAGTACCTCTCGGGTGCCTGAGATTACCCACCGTATCTGCGGAGTGGCCAATGGAATATCAAACTAGATTGAATCTTTAGGTTCTTATCAAATCTTCGGTAATCATTTGCGGTTCTGGAATCACTTCCAGTTCTACAATACTCCCACTACTGTTTTCTGAAAAAATCCATTTTTGTTAAAACTGTGGCGAGTCAAGAACTATATCACTATTGATCTTCCAGATGGTAGAAAGTCAACCCTCGTCATAGCCTGGGTCAACCCATAAACAGCCATTACAGAAGCGTGCCATGAGTTATCCAGAGTCTGGTTTCAAGCATAAGCCGGACAACTCCCCGTACCATAACATCGTTAAGATATGAACTGTTCTATATCCAATATAGAAACAGAGGCACTGATTTAATTGAACCATATTCAAATCATGCAGCTGTTTCCAGTGCATGTCAACTAAATGGAAAGAGCCCGATCAGCGTTACTCAACTTAGGAATACTTCCAATTATGAGCAATCTGAAAGAGAAGCAAGTCCTTTTAATCATTACTATTAACTGAATACCATACACAAGTATCTACTACTTCGATCACCTTGAAGAATCCCGATACTTGCAATAACTGGTTCTCTACTCTATTCATATACCTATAACTTCTCAAAACTTAGACCCTGCATTTCTACGAAATACTTGTCTAAAGACTAGAGAAGTCATAAGTAAACCGAATATAGTACGAGGACCATCCCCTCTGTCCTAATGGACACTGGACAACATACAATACTCTGTATAAGTACCCTGAGTCTAATAACTCAATCCCTGTGTGTCGTAGGTTGAAAACTGTACTTATGGTTAAGAAGAATTACACCGCTGTTTAATGCTCCTTACCTAACCATCCACTGATATAGGTAAATATCATCGACATAATTTCAAAATTCATATCTCACTTTATGAAAATAGACGTACAGATATATCAATTTGAAATCAGTGCATAACAACGGATATTCAAAACCAAATATTTGCCATCCGGCAAACAACCCAGGTAACTTCCTCAAATATCACCGATTACAACGAATCCCGATATAATGAGGATGATCACCCAATTCCCAATAACTTACTCCCACTCACCATCTATAAAACCATACAGATGTGAGAATCATACCTGGTAAATACATACCCTGAGTAAGTATCTAGTCGGGAAATCAGTTTTCTTTCAACACTACACAGTGAAACTGAAACATTGAAATGTTTCGATGGGGTATCCCGGTATTCCTAGTAATGCCTCTTCCAATATCCAAATTCACGACTGTAACCGTATAATTCTTTGCCACTTCTCTAAATCCCTTATTATGTCTTTAGTCATTACCTTCTGCACACCCCTTTAGGCCAAACGGTTTTCTTCCTTCCCTACCTTTCGGCACCAGCCTATGGTTTGGAAGAAGACTATCCAATAAGCATAATGGGTGTACTATCCTAATCCTAGGAGCACTCGCAATGCGAGAGAAGGTGAAGATAAAAGACAACCGAATAAACCTTATTCCTATTTCTCCTGAACCAGAATCCATCCCCGAACTGGAACAAGTTCCTTTCGAGTTCGTATATAACCATACGATGGAGTATCCAATAAAATGTGGATCTTCGTAGTGATACGGAGTGTTCTGGAGAAATACAAAGGTGATTTTAGGATTGGCGAAGAAATACTTGGTTTGGTCGTGAATATCAGTCGCAATTTACTTTGCCCTCTTACTAATCCCTTGATATGTCTTTACTTAATACCTTCTGTACACCATCGTTATGCTAATTGGTTTTCTTCATTCCCCACCGTTCGGCACCAGCCTAAGGTTTGGAAGAAGACTAACCAATTTGTGTAATAGGTGTACTATCTCCTAAACCAAGGAGTACTCGCAACCTGAGAGAAGGTAAAAGGAAAAGACAACTGAATAGTCCTATTCGTTTCCTCCAGAACCGGAAACCATCCTCGAATAAATTCCTTTGAGTTCGTATATAACCATACGATGGTTTTGTCCAATGGAAGTGGACGTTCGTAGTAATACGGGGTGTCCTGGAGAAAAGGGTAAAAGTAGGAGTGGTAATGAGGTTTGCAACTCTGACAATCCAAAAGCCAGTGTGTTTAAGAAGGTTCGGTTAATTTTGGTCACTGAGTCATAGTCTAGGGTTGGGTCATGGTCGCTGCCAAAGAGAGAGAGAAAAGAAACACTTAGCGTGCACTCTAACCTAGATCAGAATGGTTACCAATTTATCTAATCTGGAAACCTCCCACTGTACCGTCAAATTCTCCTCCAAACCTGAAAGAAGAATTAGTCGGGATCACCCGAGGAGTAAACCAACTCATCAGTGGGAATCGGGATCCAACTATCATCGCATGATAACGTGACGAACTACGCTCACGTTATCACACTCCAGAAGGTATGCACATATCTGGCAAGTTTCAGTTTCTTTAGAAACTCCTGATGTGATTTTTGCCCCATGCTCTTATGACCTTGGCGTGAGGTCAAAATATCATAAGTCACATGTCAAGTTCTACCCATCAATATCCAGGTTAATTTGAACCCGCCCGTATATACCCTTGACGTAGGCCAAAATAGTAGTACGACTATCCCAAACCATCGCATCTATCTATGCAACAGATAAATATCCGGCAGCTACCAATCACTATGCCTTGGCATGAGGTCAAAATACATAGCTTGAATACTACCGAATATTTAACTGAAATGATGGAGGGCTATGAATGGTTTCTAGCGAAAACCATTAACGTAATGAACTTAATATCTTTGAAGGAACCGGATAGCTTTATAAAAATATAGTGACGAAAACCTTTGCTAAAGAGGTCACTCCTGGTGAAGGGATCTCGGCTCTTTCCCCGTAGAATGAGGTGCAGGATATTCCAACTGAATACCACGATGCAAAGCAAAAGTAAAAGGCTATAGTGAAGTTATTGCCCTGACGCAAACTTCTGTCCAAGGGGTCACTCCCGGTGAAGGGATCTCGGCCCTTGCCTCGTCGACTGAGGAGCAGAATATTCCAACTGAATACCACTGTGCAAAACAAAAGTGAACGTCCTTGCAATAACATCTTTTTGAAAAATTGTTCCAACATCATCAAATAGGTTTGTTTAGCTTGCATTGATCCGAATCAACGCAGTCCCATCAATTGATCACACCACAAAGAACGAAAATAATGACGTACATATATGCCATCCGCATTCGCCACTGGGTCCCGTCATTACCCGTTAGGTTAGTTAACTAACGACAGAGCGGGGACTGGACTAGCGCGGATGCAAAACATATACAACATCTACTAGTATATATATCAATATATAATATTTCGCTCAAGGCATGATAAAATGCAACATCACATAAATGTAATAAGCATCACAGAACAATACAGATATCTGGGATCCCCGGGTTTCATAGAGCCGCTACTGAAACCCGACGTTCCCCTGGTCATGTGGATAACCTGTGCAATGAAATCCTAGACTCCTTCGGGCGCGGCAAGTTACCCACCAAAACCTGAAGCGAGGCAGCCCCCTTCAGCAACGTGAATGGACCAACCAGCACGTCACGGAATCCGGTAACTTGGGCACCCCTCCTGGGTCAACCTGTACCTTCTACGAGTGCGGCGAATAGCCCGCCAATTCTAGAGTGAAGCCCCCTCCGTCTCAACGCCATGAGATGCGAGCTCGTTGCCCTCTAGAACCCGGCTATCCGTGCACCCCTCCGTGGGGTAATCCTAGTACAGAAAGTAAAATATACATACAACGGGTACATCGACCTCACCCCGGTCGTGCCCCAAAAGAATAACATACAGACAGGCAGTGACGGCAGTCCACATGTCGGACGCTCGCCCCGCATATCAAATGTACATATAAAACAAAACTGTACTACCATTGTATCGAGGCTATCCCCCACGACCAATCCGCAACATCACAGCACAACACAGAACATCAACGTGAATGTCACGTTCGCAAATCCGTCTAACCGGGCTATAGCAGTTAGACGGGATTTACCGATCAAGTGACATTCACGGTCGCAGATATAATGTAAATACTGTGAACTAATGTGTTTAAAATATTCGATCGATCAAATTTACCCATGTGGGCCCCAAGCAATACTGTAGCACTTAAAGAAATTCTGGGCCCAAAAGGAATATGCCAAAACCCCAATTTCCCTGTCCAAGACCCTCTGTAAAAAATTGGTCCAGTGAGGAGGCTAAGTGGCGGCGGAACCGCGGCCCAAGCACGGCTTTGGCCGCGGTTCCGGGACTGAACTGTAACAAAAGGTGAGCAAATTTTTACAGAGATCTTAGAACTCCCTGCTTGTCATTCTGCAATACGCTGAAAAATTTTCTGAGTCAAAACAAAATCGACAGAGAACAGATGTACATGAAAATGCGGTTTTGGAATATTTGTTCGATCGAAGCTTTAAACATACTAGTGCAAGCTAGACTAGGTTAATGGCGTGGCTCTGATACCAGTGTAAGTGCATGGCGATACCCCGGCCGTCTTTCCGAGGCCTAAATGCGGAAGCGATAAAATATTTTAACTGTCGAACCGGCACCACCGCGCATAAAAGTCCCGGATCGGGCCATTAAGCTAAATCTAGCTAACAAGAGAAGGGGTAGAGAGATATACCGAGCGATCCGTGTCCTTCGGTCTTCTCGTCATCGTCCCGATCTCCCCGCGGAATCTCCGGTCTTCATCTCGTCGCCGGAAGGACACCGCATCGCCGGGTTCTTTTACGGGCTCCCACCTCTTGACCGAGGCAACTCGGGCACGAAGTTGGCGAGTCGACGTGCCCAAGATTGCTGTAGGTTGACTGTAGAACTCATGTCTCATTTGGAGTATTAGAAGTTGCCTTTTAGTAGAGGGATGAACTATAGAGTTGAACTTGGGAATTTTGGAGAAGCAAAAATGATATGAGATGAACAAACTCTCCACACCAAAATGGGACAGCCCCTCTCCCTTTGGCCGGCCATGACATCAAGGAGAGAAAAAGAGAGGAGTGTGTATGTATCAAAAGAGAGTGAGTCAAATAAATCAAGAGAGAGAAAGGGTTATCATGAGAAGAAATGATAGCTTAATCCAACACTCCATCAACAATCATCACTTCCAAAAGTCAAGTAATCATGAAGATAGAAGTCAAGCAATGATGAAGTGAACAAGTCAAATGATGGTGCAACCATCATGACACATCAATATGCAAAGACAACCCTCCAAAATGCTTATTTACACAAATGCAAATAAGCCCTCCTCCACCAATCTTCAGCCAATGAAAGATACAAAAAAAATGGCCGAAACGAAAAACAAACTGGCAACTCCAAAAACTGATCCCGTAATAAATTACAGGAAAACCCCGCTACTGTATATACATACCCGCATTTTGTATTCCGACCGAAATACAAATGCAATGAGACAAATCTACACTGTACAATACCAGGATCCGGCTTAAACCAAAGCCCGCTAGTATTTTCCGTCCGATCATGATCCATGCAATACCGCACGTATCTGATCGAACCCTGACATATCTCCATACGGCCTCTACAGCGTTTCGCCCGAAACTTGAGTAACTGTTTTGTGGGGGACTCTAAAGACTCGTCAATACTATGGCTGTGGATTTAACCACTAGCATGTCAGAGGTATTAGCCATACGTGACGGGCTGCCAGCTATTGACCAAAAGGGACGTCGATGTGCGAACTCATCCTGACACCCTACTAAGCCTGTCAGCGACAATATCCGTACAGTCCGGTCCGTTCGTCTATGAGCATCGCATGGCGGGCTTAGGGGGTTGGTAAAAGTCAGACCCCCAAAAGCGGTACAAGTCGTGTCGGAGTGTAGCCCAGAACACCCTGAGATACTACTGGAATACCTACCAGTAAATCTCCTGTCTCGGCCGAGGGCTTTGTGTAATGGCTCTCCTAGACACAGCACGACCTCACCCCCAATACCGGGAGAGACGAACCCCTGAAGATCCGCTCACTGCCTCCATGTGGCTCGGGACTGCACCCAATTAAAACCTGTTTGCACGTCTCCTTTGAGCGTGGTAGGGTAGTAATCAAAGTACAGTGGGAACTCACACGAGACAAATGATGATCCTCAGGTCGATGAACTAACCTGTACACATGTCACCAGGGAACTGCTATCTGACGTCAGGTATAAGACCAACTAGCATGTTCCCGGCGAGTCCTGTCCGGTGTACTCATAACCCAATGAGCACCTGTATACATCTTAGGTGAACCAACTGACACCAGTAACTTGTGAGACCGGCCACCACCCCTCGTCGGGGTCTCGACTGTATACACTAGTCTACTCTGGAGTATCGATGCCCTGTCTCGAAACCCCCACGACTAGGGACCATTTAAGGATGTGCTTATAGACTACCAGCTCCCACGTATATGATCGCCCTCATACTGCTGGCAGTCAAGCAAGAATCCTAGGGGCTCTATTAACGCGCAATAGCGACCTGTAAGGTCACCTAAAGCAGTACACGATGATAAAGATAAACCAGATAGCATACTATCATCTTGAATAAGACTATCCTACCGGAATAGGTCCTCCCTCAATCATTGCAATCACGTGCCTGTGATCCAATAATTGACTCTGAGGGCCTTATCTCCAACACGTGCAACATGAATCGTCAATAATATATGCAGTGTCCTAAGGATACTAGTCCAAGCACAACAATATCTATGTAATAGGATAAATGCGCAATTCTAAATATGATATAGAATATGCGACAGAAATAACATCTCTAGCCCAGACGCATAACGCCATGCGGGCGATTCCCCTATAGATGTTAAATCTACTCACCAACGCTCCTGGCTAAGTGATGCCAACCACCTGTTTTCCCTTGTCGTAGCGTCCGAAGTCCCCGCTTGCGAACCTAAAATTTCACAAACACAACACATAAGCAAATATCCTACATCGACGAAAAGACATCGAAACGCAAGAATAACGCCCTGAAAATTGTACTGCGCACTTAGCGCATCTATCGCGTACGACATCGGCCAAAAACCCTAATTGGTGTCATGCCCCGCTTCCCAAAATACGGAAAACGAGGGATGACTAGGCCAGCCATGCTCCTACGGTCAAGGAATAATCCCGTCGTAGTCACACTTCGGATTCTAGCATTACATAGTAATCAGTAAATAAAGCACAGTAGTAAAGGAAATTACATCACTAAATTATTACATTAAAATCCATTGTTCACAAATTACAAATAACAAGAACAGTTACTAACCAAGTTCAATTTCACGATCTCTTTTATGGAAAGCAGTAAAGAAAGAAAGTACACCAGACTAGATCTCCGTGAACTCGAAAGATAGATCCGTCTCCTGCGCTGGTCCTTCCATGGGATCTGAGCATGCATACTCAGGTCGTCAGAGCGACACAATAGCAATATTATTATAATAAGGTGAAACAGGTAAATGAGGTAATAACAGTGAAAGTACAATGCGAGTAATCACTATGTCACTATATGATGCAAAATATGATCTGTGTCCCTATCGGTCTCTAGGTCATGTTTGAAATTGCATAGTGGAAAGGAGGATCATGTTTAACAGGAGTCTCGTACATACCCGAGACAACGGCCCACATGCCCGGGACATAACCCTGTCAGCCGGATCGCTAGATCCTACCTAATATATATATCGCTGATCGAATGATCATCCACTAAAACATGGTCCTGCTAAATATGATTCTCTTTCCACTTCGATTTTCCCTTTATCCCCAGGTTTACACTATTTATGATCATGATTTAGTCGTGTACAAGTATACCAATGGCACGGTTTTAGCAATGTTCACTGTATCAATCACTGTCACGAATGTTCACTTTCCATTGGTCTACTCGTCACTCCTAAACCAACATCAATCACGCACGATAATGCAATGTCCACTGAACACTAACACACACTAACACTATGTATATGTCAAATGGGGTAAGATATGTGTATGTATGCCCTTAACACGTCAAGTATGTTATGAACCAATATGCACGTCATTAACATACAAAATTTGCATAAATTCATATGTTCGGAATTTAATGAAGTAATACAAATACAATAAATAGAACACTCTGTCAGCAGTTCATCAAAATTAGTTTCAGTTCGATCAGGTTCCCGGTATTCAAGATACAGCTGTTTCATTTTAAGTGTTCGCGGCTGGAAATTCAGTTTCTGAACTGAACGTCCAGTTCGCAACACGTATTTCACCCAGTTGGGTTCAGAATTTAGTGACGCTACAGTTGAATAGAATCTAGGGTTTACAATGGGGTATTCAACGCAACATACATATCCTCAATCGCGTTTGTACGTCGAAAGTTATACACTGTTTAACATTAATATGTCACTTCTGAATCTGCTCTGGACTGTTATACGTTCTGCCCTTTTTATTTACAAATTAAATAGCAAACGACCATAAAACGGAATGAAACTACTTGTGTTGTTTAGCTAACAGATTCACCTTTAATACTCTGCAGAGTTCCATAACATACAAATTCAGGAAACAAAGTGGCACGTATTATGGGACAGTAAATAATAATCAGAGTCGCTCTGGACTGCAGTCCAGAGCCGTACTCCGATCCAAATATTGTCGCAGTTTCAGTATAGAAACCATTAGAAACTTACATAGGGTTATAGTTCGTCGAGTCGGTTTCGATTTAAGCCCTCGAACACACCATTTAAATATGTACATGATTTATGGGAATTTTAACAACTTTCAGATACGTGAAATTTCTAGTTTTACAGGTATATTTGGGGATATTCATTTTAGTCACTAACAGTCGTATTTTCCAGCGAGATTTCTACAGGATATTCATCACTACATGGGCCAACACAGAAAATCTAATTCCGTTAAATTAGGCAAGTATTTTCATTGGGGCCAAGCATCGAACACATACATCATTTAATTTTATCGGGGAAATGGAATTTCATAACATACATGTTTGAGTTTGTAATACGGGTAAATTAGCATGTAGCAAGTAAAGTACTTGCCTGGAACGTTTCATGGATATACGGCGGCGGTAACGTCACGAACGCGCGTCGAACGGCATGGGTTTGTTTGCACGGCCTCGGCTCGCGATACGGATTTGACGTCGGAGTTGTCCGGAGCCGTTGCACGGTCACTGGAAGTTGAAGGGGTGCTCAGTGGTCCTCTGTGAGTGCGCTGGGGTCGACGACGGTCGGCAGCGGCGCTCCGGCGATGAGCAACAGGATGTCGGTTGTGTGTGTGGGTTTTTGGGTTTTGTGTGGTTTTGGAGAGAGGGAGAGAGTAGGGGCTCGGGTTGGTTGTCGTGATGGAGATGAGGATGGGGAGAAGAGAGTGTAGAGGTCGACGACGTGATGGGGAGATCACCGGCGTCCAGGGAGCAGGGTGGTGGTCGAGCTCGGTGCAGTGGGTTGGGTGTGTAGGGGGTTGGGTGTGCAGGGCTGGAGGTGAAGGGGTAGCGTAGGGAGCTCTATTGGTGGAGAGGAGTGAGCGAAGGAGAATGGTGAGGGGTTGTAGTCGTCGCCGGAGGGAGTCGAGCGGAGTTAGGTGCTCAGTGGGGTTAATGGGTTTTCGAGAGAGAGAGGTGAGTAATTTTGGAAAATGAGAGAGAAGTGAGGGTGTGAGGGAGATAGGGGATACGAGGGAGGGGATTGAGGGGATCGTGAGGGGGGTAACGGCAATGCGAGGGCGTGGGCGTGGGCATGGGCGTGAGCTGTGGCGAAGGAGGCGGATCGCGAATTGAAGAGGTGAGCGGGAAGGAAGGAGATAGCCGTTGGGGAAGGGGGAATAGAAGCGGGTCGGGTCGGGTTGAAGGGAGTGGGCTGGGCCGGCAGTTTTTTTTTTTAAGGAATTCATTTTAATTAAATTTTTGTGTGTGGGCTGAGGAGGGGGACGGGCCGGGTGAAAATTTGTTTAATGGTTTTCATTTTAATGGAAAAAATTCCTATGGGCCGAGGGTTTTTTTGTTTTAAATGTTAATTTAGTTTATTTTGAGTTGGGCTTAGGGGTTATGAAAAATAGTTTGGGTTTTGGTTTTAGTTTATTTTAGCTTTGGTTTTAATTGGTTTTAAATATTGGGTTTTGAATTTTAGGGTTTGGTGTAAGTCCATATTGCGACCCCCGGTGCTTACGGGGAGGCGGAAACGGTATAAAAAACAAATTTTTATCGCAAGAGGCAACATGGACTAAACAAGGTCGGGATCGTGTCTAAACTAAACTAGCAAATACGCTAAAAGGAGTTAGCTACTCGGATGAGGGTTATACCTAAACTTGAACTCCTTCTTCTTGAAATCTAGTAGAGGTTGATGGTTCTCTTTTGTCGCCTTCTTCCGTCGAAGATGGATCCACCTCGAGGGTTCGACCTTGGGCTCTTTCTCGGACTTGGAGTGAACTAGAATCTCCGGCTTGCTAATCCTTTGATCCTAGAGTGAGTAGAGAGTGACTAGGGTTTGCTTTTCTTTTTAAAAAGAAGGATTCTCAACTCATGAGAAGGTTTCTCTTTGCTAGAGGAAGAAGAAGATGAAGAGAGGAGAGAGAATGAGAATGATAGAATGAGCTATATTTTTTCTTTCTTGCAACCATAATGCAAAAGAAAAGAATTATCTAATAATAATAATTGAAAATGAGAATAGTTGATGGCAATTTGGAATGACCACAACCATGCTTCATTTAAAAATGTAAGCATAAATCAAGGAAGACTTTTGAAGCATGATGGTGGTCAACTTTCAACCATGGTCAACAAGTCAACCATGGTCAACAAGTCAACAAAATCAACCATAACAAAATTCTCATTTAATTACTATTATAAATAGATAATCCATAAATCCATTAGGGTTTGGAAAAAGATAACTGTCAACTATGCATACGCACCCGTTCCGAAACCCTAATGAAATACCTCATCCTCCGCCTCAAGCAACTGTGCATACACACCTGCATTCTCGTTCCAAGGAACAAGAATACCAAGATATAAAAGCAACCCCAAATATATATACTAGTATCTGGCTCAAACCAGAGCCTGCCAGTATAATCCGTCCGGACTCCAAACGTGCACAAGTGCGCGGATGAGAACGAACCCTGTCGCAAAACCATGCGACCTCTACTCTGTTTTGCCCAGAGGCGAATACCCTCTGTGTGGGACTCTAAAGACTCGACACTACGCTGGCAGTGGGTTTAACCACAGACCGCAAGCGGCACTAGCTGTGCGTAACGGTCCCCAGGTAGATGTCGACAAGAAGGCTGACGAGGTGAAACCCCATCTGAACTCCTACTGAGTCTGAATGTGACAGTCTCCGTACAGTCCGGTCTGTTCGTCTGATACATCGCATGGCGGGCCTAGGGGGTGGTAAACGTCAGTCCCCCAATAGCGGTACAAGTCGTGCCGGAGCGAAGCCCAAAACACCCTGAGATAACACTGGAAACCTACCAGTATATCTCGTTTGCCCTGGCCAGGGACTACTCGTGTAATGGCTCTCCTAGACACAGCGCGATGTCAACCCCCAATACCGGGAGAGACGAATCCTGTCTAACCGTCACTGCCTCCAAGTGCTTCGGGACTGCACCCAACCACCACCCGTTTGCACGACTCCTTTGAGCCGTGGTAGGGTAGTGATCAAAGTGCAGTGGGAACACACTTGAGGCGAAGTGCCAGTGTCAAGTCAGCGGACTAAGCTGTACTCATGTCACCTGGGAACTGATAACTGACGAAAGGTATAATACCAACCTGTCAGTTCCCGACGAGTCCTGTCCAGTGTACTCGTAACCCAACGAGCACCCGTATACTATCTCCAGTACGACGTACTGATGGCTGTGGGACAGACCATCTCCCACACTGGGATGAGAAGCGCATACGCTAGTCTACTCCGGAGTATCGATGCCCTGTCTCGATAGTCCTGCGACTAGGGACCTGTATAAGGATGTGCTTATAGATTACCCAGCCCCCACTAGTGTGACTGCCATCACAACGCTGGTAATCAAGCAAAGATCCTAAGGGCTCCACTAATGCGTATAAGTGATATACTGAAATAAACACAAGTACACATTGAAGTAGAAACAAACCAAGTAGCATACTACTATTTTGAGCAAGATTGTATATACAAGGTGAATATCCCAAGCATCCATTAAGTAATATACAAACTAGCATGATACAGTAATGGCCTCTAGGGCATATACACTAACAATCTCCCACTTGCACTAAGGCCATGTACTGGCGTATCGAAGACCTATCATCTCGATCAGCCGCTCGAACTGAGTCTGGGGCAAGGCCTTGGTGAATGGATCTGCAGTGTTCTCTTCTGAAGCAACCCTCCGAACCTCGATCTCCTTGCGATCCACGATCTCCCTGATCAGGTGATACCGCCTCAAGATGTGCCTGGATCTCTGATGGGACCTGGGTTCCTTCGCTAAAGCTATAGCCCCGTTGTTGTCGCAATACAGAGGTATTGGGTCAACAATGGACGGAACCACCTGAAGTTCTTTCAAGAACTTCCTCATCCAGACAGCTTCTTTTGCGGCATCAGATGCAGCGATATATTCCGCTTCCATCGTCGAGTCTGCAACGGTTTCCTGTTTGGAACTCTTCCAACACACCGCCCCTCCATTGAGGGTGAAGACAAAACCCGACATGGACTTGGAATCATCCTTGTCACTCTGGAAGCTGGAGTCAGCAAAGGCCTCGATCTGGAGGTCTTTTCCGCCATACACCAAGAACATCTCCTTAGTCCTCCTCAGGTACTTGAGAATGTTCTTTACTGCTATCCAGTGTTTCTCCCCAGGGTTAGACTGATACCGGCTTACCACACTCAGTGCATAAGCTACATCCGGTCTGGTACACAACATCGCATACATTATAGAGCCTACCGCAGAAGCGTAGGGTATAATAGACATGCGATCCCTCTCCAAATCAGTCTTGGGAGACATCTCTTTAGAGAGGGTGATCCCGTGACAAGCCGGTAGGTTACCGCGCTTGGAATCTTCCATACTGAATCTTTTCACTATGGTGTCGATGTACCTGGACTGAGAAAGTCCCAATATCCTCTTGGATCTATCACGATGGATCCGGATCCCCAGGATGTATGAGGCATCACCCAGGTCTTTCATGGAGAACCTTTGTGACAAGAATCCCTTGACAGATTGTAGCATAGGAATGTCATTTCCTATTAAGAGAATGTCATCCACGTATAAAACGAGGAATACTACAGTTCTCGCTACAAATCTACTATAGATGCATGGTTCATCTGGATTTTTGATAAAGCCAAATTCTTTGACTGTCTCATCAAAACAGATGTTCCAACTCCGCGATGCCTGCTTTAGTCCATAGATGGACTTAAGCAACTTGCACACCTTTCCGCTGCTCCCACTCTGAATGAAACCCTCTGGCTAATCCATATAGACACACTCCTCTAAATTTCCATTTAGAAAAGCTGTCTTTACGTCCATTTGCCAGATCTCATAATCGTGGAAGGCAGCAATGGCAAGAAGGATCCGAATGGATTTCAGCATGGCTACTGGAGAAAAGGTTTCGTCGTAGTCCAAGCCAGGTCTTTGACGAAAACCCTTTGCTACCAGCCTAGCTTTATAGGTCTCAACCTGTCCATCTACACCAATCTTCCTTTTGAAGATCCACTTGCATCCTACGGGTTTTACCCCGTCTGGAGCAATGTCCAACGTCCATACCTTGTTGGTGTACATGGACTCCATTTCGGTCCGCATTGCATCCAGCCATCTCACTGAGTCAACGCTCTGAACGGCCTGCTGGAAGCTAGTAGGCTCATCATAATCTATGATGCAATCCTCTCTATCCCCGTCTATGAGAAAACCGCAGTATCTCTCGGGCGGATGAGACTGCCTACTACTCCTGCGGAGCGGCGTAGGAATGTCCTGTTCTGTTGAACCCTCTGGTTCCACTAAGCTTTCAGTAACAGTCTGTGGTTCTGGAATTTCTTCCAGTTCTATTGTGTTCCCACTTATCTGGGTTTCCAAAAACTCAGTTTCCAAGAAGCGGGCATGCTGAGAAACAAAAACCTTTTGTTCCTCAGTGGAATAGAAAAGATACCCCCTGGAGTTCCTTGGGTATCCCACAAACTTACACTGTACTGAACGTGCCTCAAGCTTGTCCGCATGCTGCTTTTTTACAAAAGCTGGACATCCCCATACCTTGAGATAATTAAGACAGGGTTTCTTCCCAGTCCACATCTCATATGGGGTGGTGGGCACAGTCTTGGTAGGAGCCTTGTTCAAGAGATACGCAGCTGCTTCTAGTGCATATCCCCAGAATGATCGCGGTAACTCAGCGTTACTCATCATGGACCGCACCATATCCAATAGGGTGCGGTTCCGTCTCTCCGATACACTGTTATGTTGCGGGGTGTATGGAGGAGTAAGCTGAGAGAGAATTCCGTTCTCTTTTAAATAGTCCAGGAACTCGGCACTTAAGTATTCTCCACCTCGATCCGATCTTAGAATCTTAATACTTTTGCCGGTTTGTTTCTCTACTTCATTCTTATACTCCTGGAATTTTCCAAAAGCCTCGGACTTATGTTTCATTAAGAAGACATAACCGTACCTTGAGAAGTCATCCGTAAAAGTAATGAAGTAAGAATGTCCGCTTCGGGCATGTGTAGACATTGGACCGCACACGTCACTGTGTACGAGTCCTAAGAGCTCGCTCGCTCTTACTCCACGTCCAGTAAACGGAGTCTTTGTCATCTTTCCTTTGAGACAAGATTGACAAGTGGCATATGATTGATATTCGAACGCATTCAAATATCCTTCTGTATGCAACTTAGTCAACCTTCTCTCATTGATGTGACCCAATCTACAATGCCATAAGAAAGTCTGATTTATTTCTGGAGACTTTCTTTTGTGTGTATTCTGGACGTTGAAAATCTGTGGTTGGTTTAACACGTATATACCATTACTCAGAGTACCTGACCCAATCAATACTTGATTAAGGTGAATGTTTACAACATTACTTACAAACGCAAATTCATAACCTTCTTTAGAAACTAAAGATACAGAAATGATATTACAAGTTGCGTTGGGTACAAAAAAGCAATTACGCAAAACCAAAACATGTCCATCTGACATTCCCAGGTGATAGTCCCCCACGGCTTTAGCATCCATGCTAGCTCCGTTCGCAACTCTGAGGGTCATGTCACCTGCCTTCAAATCCCTACGGTTTCTCAACGCCTGCAAAGAATTACAGATATGAGATCCTGATCCGGTATCCAATACCCAGGAAGTAGAGTTTATTGAAAGACAGTTTTCAATAACATACACACCTGAAGCTGAAGCTGCAACCTGCTTCAATTCCTGTGTTCTGGCCTTCCAGGCCCTGCAATCATTCTTCCAGTGTCCTTTCTTATGACAAAAGAAGCATTCTTCCTTATCCACAAGCTTCCCCGCTATCTTTGTTGCTTTACCTTTTCCCTTCGTATCCACTTTACTAACACCGCCCCTTGGTTTGGCGGGGGCCTTCTTCTTCTTTCCCTTGGCTTTCGCCTTGGACCTAGAAGAAGATGATCCTCCTACAAACAAAGTGGATGTATCCCTACTTTTCTGTAGGGTGCCCTCTGCGCTCCTCAGCATGTTGAGGAGCTCTGATAGTTCAACCTCTTTTTCTTGTAGGTTGAAGTTCAGTATAAACTGGGCGTAAGTGGAAGGAAGGGACTGGAGAACTATATCCGTATATAGTTCACTCTCCAATGTGATCCCTAGGTCAGCGAGCTCCTCAATGTAGCCGATCATCTTTAGCACGTGCTCGGCTACTGATGATCCGACGGCCATCTTTGTCGAAAACAACTTTTTCGACGCTTCGTATCTTGCGATACGTGATTGCTCTCCATACAGTTCTTTTGTATGGAGCAATATGGACTCCATGTCCATATTCTCATGCCTCCTCTGATGTTCGTTGTCCATCGAGGCAAGCAGGAGGCACTTGGCCTTCGCGCTATCAATCTCCCAAGTCTTGCGGATTTCCTTATCCGCGACACTGGAAGTTGGACCAGGGACAGGGGGAGCTTTGGTGGTAAGAAGATACCCCAGCTTGTCATAAGTGATTGCTATCTTGACATTCCTGAGCCAATCTTTGTAGTTTGGCCCTGTCAGTTTGTTTTTATCTAGGAGTAACTTAAGTCCAGTCATGTTGATTGGTCGCTGTAATTAGGAGAGAGAAGAAGAAACACTCAGCATGATGCTCTTGCAAGTTTAAAGTGGTTTTTAGTTTGTCTAAACAGGATGGCTCCCACTGTTTCTCGAATCCCTCCTCAAACCATAAAGGAAGAATTAGTCAGGATCAATCCCACCGTACAATACTTGCTTAACCGTTCAGCCAGGCCGGTGTCGGTACTTCGAGGGAGGTTTTCCAACGCTTTCGCGAAGTTCCTTAATTAAAGAACCTCTTTTCCCTGGGGGCGTAACCCCGCTAACACCTTTCTAGGCACCTACTAGGTTTATAGCATTGATCGTTAAGTGAGAAATTTCCCGAGGAGTAGCATATACTCACAGTAGGATCGGGATCCAAATATCATCGCGTGACGAAACTGAAGGAATCCTACCAGAATCGCCACACTCCAAATGGTATGCAAATCTAGCAAGTTTCAGTACTTATGAAACTCCCGATGTGGATTTTTGCCCCATGCTCTTATGACCTTGACGAAGGTCAACAAATCATAAGTCACATGTCAAGTTCTGCCCGTCATTATCCAGGTTAATTTGAATCCACCCGTATATACCCTTGACGAAGGTCAACAAGGTAATGCGAGTGTCCCAAACCAACGCATCTATCTATGCTACATATGAACACCCAATAGCTACCAATCACTATGCCTTGACGAAGGTCAACAAACACAGCTTGAATACTATTGAATATTCATACGAAACGACGGAGGGCTACGAATGGTTTTGGCGAAACCGTGAACGTAGTGAACTTGATTTGGTCGATGGAACGAGATAGCTTTTAAAAGGAGTGGCTCAAGCTCCGCATTTAAAAGTTATTTTTGAAAAGAACCGAGTGGTTTTTCGAAAGTGTTCCAACGACTTTAACTTGGTTTATTATCTTGCATTAGTTCTTTTAATGCGTGATATTCTTGCATTAGTACTTTTAATGCGTCCCATCAATTAATCCTACCATTGCAGAAAACAACCAAAATATGACGTACGCTTATGCCATTCGCATTCGCCACGGGGCCCCGTCATTACCCGTTAGGTTACTTAACTAACGACAGAGCGGGGGCTGGGCTAGCGCGTCTGTAAAACATAAGCAACGCCTAAATAGAAAGCAATGATAGACATTTCAGATCACAGATAAATACATTGGATATACTAGCAATCTGTAATTTGTACGAGCCTGTAACAAAAACAGATAACACGGTCGCGGTGAATAGCAAATACCCCACCCAAGACCCCTACGGGTGCGGCAAACTACCCGCCAAGTCCTCGGTAGTTTGTGCACCCCTCCATGGGTCTATCCTAGGAGCAAAAACAGTAAAAAGAATTATACAATGACGGCTACAACCCCGACCCGGTTGTGCGGCCAAACAAATAATATAATTACATCAATTTACATTTACAATGAATTGCAAGAAAAGAAAACACTCGTCTCACAACCCCCGGCTATTCACCCGCGACAATCCAACATATTTATATACACATTCCAGCACATTACAGATCATGTATAACCCCGACTAATCGTCTTATAGCGATTAGCCGACGTTCAATACATGCAAACATCACAGATATAACCAACATAGCCAAAGTGCAGTGAAGTTCGGAAAAAATACGGAATTATAGGACCCCAAAAGTGAATTTCAGTTCTGGAAAATCTGGGCACATATAATATATCTTAAAAATCCCAAAACCAACACAGAAGAACACTGCACGAAAAACGATGCAGAGAAGACATCAAACAGCAGCGGTTCCGCGGCCTGATGAACAGGTGAGGCCGCGGAAGGGCGGCGCTTTGGAGGAATCATGCTATCGTTTTTGGTGGGTGTTCTTACAAAACCCTGAGACGATTTTTAGAGTATAAATTTTTTCATTTTGAGCCAAAAAAATTTCAACAGAAACTCAGGTTTTGTAATTTATCCGGTTTTGTGATTTTTCGTTTCCGAACTTCGTTACACTTCACTACCAAGCTAGTTTGAGTTTAGTTAGGCTCTGATACCACTGTAAGTCCATATTGCGACCCCCGGTGCTTACGGGGAGGCGGAAACGGTATAAAAAACAAATTTTTATCGCAAGAGGCAACATGGACTAAACAAGGTCGGGATCGTGTCTAAACTAAACTAGCAAATACGCTAAAAGGAGTTAGCTACTCGGATGAGGGTTATACCTAAACTTGAACTCCTTCTTCTTGAAATCTAGTAGAGGTTGATGGTTCTCTTTTGTCGCCTTCTTCCGTCGAAGATGGATCCACCTCGAGGGTTCGACCTTGGGCTCTTTCTCGGACTTGGAGTGAACTAGAATCTCCGGCTTGCTAATCCTTTGATCCTAGAGTGAGTAGAGAGTGACTAGGGTTTGCTTTTCTTTTTAAAAAGAAGGATTCTCAACTCATGAGAAGGTTTCTCTTTGCTAGAGGAAGAAGAAGATGAAGAGAGGAGAGAGAATGAGAATGATAGAATGAGCTATATTTTTTCTTTCTTGCAACCATAATGCAAAAGAAAAGAATTATCTAATAATAATAATTGAAAATGAGAATAGTTGATGGCAATTTGGAATGACCACAACCATGCTTCATTTAAAAATGTAAGCATAAATCAAGGAAGACTTTTGAAGCATGATGGTGGTCAACTTTCAACCATGGTCAACAAGTCAACCATGGTCAACAAGTCAACAAAATCAACCATAACAAAATTCTCATTTAATTACTATTATAAATAGATAATCCATAAATCCATTAGGGTTTGGAAAAAGATAACTGTCAACTGTGCATACGCACCCGTTCCGAAACCCTAATGAAATACCTCATCCTCCGCCTCAAGCAACTGTGCATACACACCTGCATTCTCGTTCCAAGGAACAAGAATACCAAGATATAAAAGCAACCCCAAATATATATACTAGTATCTGGCTCAAACCAGAGCCTGCCAGTATAATCCGTCCGGACTCCAAACGTGCACAAGTGCGCGGATGAGAACGAACCCTGTCGCAAAACCATGCGACCTCTACTCTGTTTTGCCCAGAGGCGAATACCCTCTGTGTGGGACTCTAAAGACTCGACACTACGCTGGCAGTGGGTTTAACCACAGACCGCAAGCGGCACTAGCTGTGCGTAACGGTCCCCAGGTAGATGTCGACAAGAAGGCTGACGAGGTGAAACCCCATCTGAACTCCTACTGAGTCTGAATGTGACAGTCTCCGTACAGTCCGGTCTGTTCGTCTGATACATCGCATGGCGGGCCTAGGGGGTGGTAAACGTCAGTCCCCCAATAGCGGTACAAGTCGTGCCGGAGCGAAGCCCAAAACACCCTGAGATAACACTGGAAACCTACCAGTATATCTCGTTTGCCCTGGCCAGGGACTACTCGTGTAATGGCTCTCCTAGACACAGCGCGATGTCAACCCCCAATACCGGGAGAGACGAATCCTGTCTAACCGTCACTGCCTCCAAGTGCTTCGGGACTGCACCCAACCACCACCCGTTTGCACGACTCCTTTGAGCCGTGGTAGGGTAGTGATCAAAGTGCAGTGGGAACACACTTGAGGCGAAGTGCCAGTGTCAAGTCAGCGGACTAAGCTGTACTCATGTCACCTGGGAACTGATAACTGACGATAGGTATAATACCAACCTGTCAGTTCCCGACGAGTCCTGTCCAGTGTACTCGTAACCCAACGAGCACCCGTATACTATCTCCAGTACGACGTACTGATGGCTGTGGGACAGACCATCTCCCACACTGGGATGAGAAGCGCATACGCTAGTCTACTCCGGAGTATCGATGCCCTGTCTCGATAGTCCTGCGACTAGGGACCTGTATAAGGATGTGCTTATAGATTACCCAGCCCCCACTAGTGTGACTGCCATCACAACGCTGGTAATCAAGCAAAGATCCTAAAGGCTCCACTAATGCGTATAAGTGATATACTGAAATAAACACAAGTACACATTGAAGTAGAAACAAACCAAGTAGCATACTACTATTTTGAGCAAGATTGTATATACAAGGTGAATATCCCAAGCATCCATTAAGTAATATACAAACTAGTATGATACAGTAATGGCCTCTAGGGCATATACACTAACATTTGGGAAATTATAAATATTGGAATTTAAGCAACCAACTTCCCACAGAAAAATACGATGGGGAAAAAGAAAGGGACACTCGGGGAAATTTGGAAAATTAGAAACTTTTATTGAGATGGGAACGGGGATTTACATCATACCCCCCTTACAAAAATTTAGTCCTCGAAATTTAACAACGATACAAGGAAAACAATGTACTAAACAAAGAGATGTGGATAACGAGCACGGATATCTTCCTCCCGCTCCCAGGTGGACTCTCCTGGGGAACGACCGCCTCAAGACACTCGGACTAACGGAATGACCTTATTCTTCAGCACTTTCTCTCTACGGTCGAGGATGGTAGTGGGCTGTTCTTCGTATGACAGATCAGTACCCAAAACTAGCTCTGAATAGTCCAGGACATGGTTCTCATCCCGAACATAACGCCGCAACTGTGACACGTGGAAGGTATTGTGCACACCAGCTAGCGATGGAGGCAAGGCAAGTCGATAAGCCACCTCTCCTACTCGCTCTAGCACCTCAAAAGGTCCGATAAAATGGGGACTGAGCTTTCCCCGACCTCCGAACCTGATAACTCCACGAGTAGGGGAAATCTTCAAGAACACGTGATCTCCGACTTCGAATTCTAGTGCCCTCTGGCTGGTATTTGCCCAACTCTTTTGTCGATCCTGTGCCGTCTTAATGCGCTGCCAGATCATTTGAACCTTGTCGACTGTCTGAACAATGAGTTCAGGGCCCAGTAATTTTCGTTCTCCCACATCATCCCAACATACTGGGGATCGACACTTCCTCCCCTAAAGTGCTTCAAAAGGAGCCATCTGAATACTAGCCTGATAACTATTGTTATAAGAGAATTCGACTAGATGCAGATGGTCCTCCCAGGAACCCTGAAAGTCCAACATACAGGCTCTCAACATATCCTCGAGCGTCTGAATCGTATGCTCGGATTGTCCATCCGTCTGTGGGTGATAAGCTGTGCTGAATTTAAGGCGGGTACCCAAACTTTCCTGTTGTAGGGTTCCTAGGCACACTAATGATGTCTCACAACAGATCAACCATGCCAATTTCAAATTTTTCCGGTACCGAGAAACCCTAAACTAGATCGTTAACAAGAGTTTAAGCGAAACTACAAGCTAGTAAACAACTTTACTCTAAAGTGAATGGAAATACAACCTTTATAGATCCGGTCCTCTACTTCTTTGGCTCCGTGATGATGTCCCTCCGCTGCGATCATCGGATCCCAGACTCTCGCGGTGGTTTCATCAAAGAAATGATCGGGCTAGGTCGATAACTTCGATGCCGAAGATGATCTACGTCGAGGCGACTCTAACTCGAGCTCCAACTTCACCAAGTCATGAAACTTGTGAAGAAAACACCCTATACTACTTGGCAAGTGGTAGAGGATGAAGAAATAGGAAGTGAGTTCACTTTGGATTTGGATTTCTCACTTGGAATCATCACTTGACATTTTTCAAGAGAGCTTTCCTTTTTCTTCACTTGAAGAAGAAGAAGAAGAAGAAGAAAAGAATGAATTATCAATTGTCTTTCAAAAAGAAAATGAAGTGATGGTTATCATAATGCAACCATGGTTAAGTGTAGAGAATAAACTAGGGTTAGGTGAATGGTTAGGTTAGGCAAAAGAAACAAAAATGGTTGAACTTTTCAAAGCTTCATGAAGCTTCAATGTAAATCCAAAATAAGCAACCATTTCTTTTTCCTTTGCCAAAAAGAATAAAGAGAATAAATAAATAAGTAAATCAATACCCTAACCATTAACATAACCATGGTTTAATCATACACACCCAAGTTTGCATGTATCATCAAACATGATACAAACTAGTGCACAAAACTATATCATATATACAATGTGCACATTCAAGTGAGAAAGTAATCTTAAGTGAACCAATATTAGTTAATGTAAAGTAATATGTCAAATATATAATTATACATTAAATCATTAAATCAAAACTTGATTTAACGATCTGGTCATATCGCATATGACCGACTAATATTCAATGTATCGGCTTATCGAATCAATCCTTAATTCGATAACTAGGTTATATCGCATACAACCAATCGATACATTCATCGCGAGAATAGAATACGGTATCACATACACGCATTATTCTCGGTCCCGCACATATCTCATATGCGCTCCTATTTCGTTTCGCTTGAGCCAGGAAACCTCTGTGTAGGACTCTAAAGACTCGTCAATACGCCGGCAGCAGGTGATGATCATATCAAACACCCACAAGCCGCAAGTGGTCTGCTAAACGTAACGGCCACCCGGGTATTGAGCGATCAGAAGATCGACAAGCAAGCCCGCTCACACTCCTGTGAATCCAACCAGTAACACTTACCATACAGTCCGGTCTGTTCGTCTGATATGTCGCATATCTCGCCTAGGGGTGGTAAACGTCAGACCCCAGTAGCTCGATAAGTCGTGTCGATATGAGATCTATAACAGTTCAAGAAACTACTGGTAACACTTACCAGCAAATCTCAGCAACCCTGGCCAGGGATTTCCGGTTATAGCCAATCGAACACAGTGCAACATCAACTCCCTATACCGGGAGAGACGAATCCCCTCCTATCGCTCATTGCCTCCATGTGATTCGGGACTGTACCCAAAAACTACCGTTTTGCACGTCCTCTTGGACGTGGTAAGGTGGAAATCAAAGCACAGTGGGAATCACACAAGACTCTATGACGATCTCGGGTCTACAGACTAACCTGTACCAGTGTCACCAGAGAACTGCCATCTGGCGTAAGGTATAATACCATTTGGGAGTTCTCGGCGAGTCCGTCCAGTGTACCCAGTCTCCACTGAGCACCCGTATATCATCTCTGATGTCAAACACCAATGGATATGGGATCTTCCATCGCCCATCTGTATAGGTCGAGAAGGTATACGCTAGTCTACTCTGGTATATCGATGCCCCGTCTCGATACACCCACGACTAGGGACCTTGAAGGATGTACTTATGGACTACCATGTCCCCACTAGTATGATCTGCATCATAGTCCAGGTAGTCAAGTACACATCCTATGGGCTTTACCAACATGTAACAGAGAGACAATCAGTATACACGTTAAGGTAAAGAATAACCAGATAGCATACTATCATGTCGAGCAAGAAAGTCCTCCCTATATATGTCCCGGCATCCACTACAATTTACATCCTATGTACAGTAATGGACTCTAAGGCATACATATAACTAACAATCTCCCACTTGCACTAGGGCCATCTGTAGCAGTGGTTGTAGTATCTCATACTCAACCATCCCATATAAGTCTCTCTCTGGGAAAAAGCCTTTGTGAGTGGATCCGCCGTGTTGTCCTCTGAGTCTACTCTCCTAATCTCGATCACCCTGGAGATCAACCATCTCCATGATCAGGTGACACTGCCTAAGAATTATATCTGGATCACTGATGGGACGGGCGTTCCTTGGCATAAGCCACAACTCCATTGTCACACAATGGGAGGAACGAAGTTCATCTCATGAACTAATATACATCCAGACTGCCTCTTTGGTAGCATCTTAAGTAGCGATGTATCCAGCCTTTATCGTCTAGTTTGCCACGGTATCTAGCTTGGAACTCTTCCAACATACCGTCCCTTTACTGAGGGTAAAGACAATGCCTGTGATTGACATTCAGTCTTCCTTATCACCCTGGAACCTTTCCAGTGATTCTCCCCAGGATCAACTGATACCATCTCACTACAACTAGTGAGTATCCTAACATCCAATTAGATCTATCTCATAGATCCAAAACCTAGGATTTAGGAGGTATCACTTTGATCCTTTATAGAGAATCATTGTGATAAGCGGAGATTGACCGAGCGTAGCATAGGAAACTCCTTTCATATCAAGAGTACGTCATCCACGTACTCTACGAGGATCACCACCATACTCCCTACTACTCATTTGTTCATACAAGGTTCATCTACCATTTTGATGATGTCAAACTTTTTGACTAACACATCAAAACAGACGTTCCAACTCCGCGATGCCTGCTTTATCACATAAAATATCTTGCACACGTTTCCGTTGCTCCCACTGTCTACGAGACCCTCTAGCTGTGTACTTATAGACGCACTCTTCTAAAACAATATTTAGAAAAGCAGTCATGGCACCCAACCGCCAGTTATCGTAGTCATGGTATATAGCCGTGGCAAGTAGGATCTGGATGGACTTAAGCTTAGTTACTTGAAAAAGGTTTCATCATAATCCACGCCTGGTCAATGATGCAAACTTTTAACAAGTCTAGCTTTGAAAGTCTCAACTTTTCCATCTACACCAAGTAATCTTCTCAAGATATACTTGCTCCTGATGGGGATTTAACCCTTCAGATATAGCAACCAAAGTCCATACTTTGTTGGTGTATAAGGATTCCATCTCAGATCGCTAAGCATCCAACCATTCTTACAGAGTCCCACTCTTGATGGCCAGCTCGAAACTAGTTGGTTCATCATCTCATGATGCAATCCTCGCTCCCACTGTCATAGAGAAACCGAAGTATCTCTCAGGTGGGTGAGGAACCCTACTAGATCGGCGGAGAGGCTGAGGTTCGTTGGAATCTACTGAATCCTTTGGTTCTATCAAATCATCAGCTGCAGTTTGTATAGCTGGAACCATTTCAGTTCTACATAACTGACCTTGCCTCGAGCTTGTCCGGATTTTGCTTTAAGATATAGGCTGGACAACCCCAAATCTTAACTTACTTAAGAGATAGGCTCTTCCCATACCATATCTCATATGGAGTGGTAGGCACTGATTTGATTCGAACCCAATTCAATAGGTATGCAGCTTCTCAAGTGCATAACCCCCAAAAGGAAAAAGGTAACTCAGTAGTACTCATCATAGAGCGCACCATATCTTATAGGGTGCAATTGCTCCGTCCCGATATACCATCATGCTATGGTGTATACGGAGGACTAATGCTGAGAGAGAATCACATTCTCCTTTAGAATAGTCCAGGAATTCTGTGCTCAAGTATTCTCCTCCCTGATCACATCAAAGGACATAATACTTATACCCGTATTTTGGTTCTCTACTTCTAAATCATATTCTATGAATATCTCAAAAGGTTCAGACTTGTGTTTCAACAGGAACATAAGTCTGAATCTCGAGAGATCATCAGAGAATTTAATGAAATATAAAGAACCAGTCCTGGCATGTGTAGACAGGGGACCTTACATACATCATCATGTATCAGTCCCAAGAGTTTACCAACTCTTTCTCTGTTTCCAACAAACAGAGCTACGGTCATCTAATCTTTGTGACATGACTGGTAAGTTTCACAAGTTGTAAATTCAAACTAATTTAAATATACATCTAAATGTAACTTCAGCCAGTCGGGTCGCATTGATATGACCTAGTCTACAATGCCTCAAGAAGGATTCGTTCATTTCTGAACTCTTCCTCTTTTGTGTGTTCCGTATACTAGGAACCGTAGTTTGATTTAGAACGTCAATGCTTTTAGATAACGTGCCTGAACCGATCAACTTTTGATATAGGAAATGTTCAAAACATTATCCAACAATACAAAATTATATCCTTCTTTACTAATAAAGATATTGATATGATTTTGTATATCAGGTATGGTATCTAATAGCATTTGTTCAGAATCAATGTACTGGTCATACAGGGTGACAGTGACCAACAGACTTGGCGGCAACACTTGCCCCGTTTTCTGTCTCATGAAACTTATCACCCGTTCTCAGGTCTCTGCCTTTCTGTAGCCCTATGTAACAGATTACATATCAGGGATCCTGATCCGGTATCAGATACCCAGGACGCAGAGGATATTGAGAAACAGTTCTGTGTAACGAACACACCCGAAGATGATGCATCATATGCACTTTCTTCGTTTGGGCGGCACAGGAAATCTGGTATTCCCCAATTTCCTGCTCTGTCTTATAACAATTATAAGTTGGAGCGGGACCAACGTTCCCCAGCTCAGTATAACAAGCGGGTTCGGTCAATACATCCGTATTATTATCTTGATTAAGGCGTGACATGGTCGCTACCTGGAGAGAGAGAGAGAAGGAAACACTCGGCGTATGCTCTTGCAAGATCAGATTGGTTATTATTTTATCTAATCAGGATGGCTCCCACTATTTTTATCAAATCTTCCTTCAAACCCTAAAAGGAAAGACTAGCCGGGATTAATTACACACTACAAGTTCGCCAATCTTTCAGCCAGGCCAGTGTCGGTACTTTGAGGGAGGTCCCCCGTGCTTTCGCACGAACTTAATTAATGTAAACCTCGTTTTCCCAGAGGCGTAACCCTGTTGACACCTTTCTAGACACCTGCTTGATCGGCTAATTGTAATGTGTAAAACTCTCCCACGAGTAACTCTTACTCGCAGCGGGTATCGGGATCCAACTATCTCATAGAAGGTATGCAATCTCATTGCAAATTTCAACACTTGAAATTTCCGATAATTTTGCCCCAAACGATCTATGACCTTGACAAGGTCAACAAACCATAGACCGTAAGTCAAGTTCAACCCGTCATTTCTTGATTGAATCAAACCCACCCGCACGACCCTTGAAAAGATCAACAAGGCCGTACGACTACCCTAACCTAATCTGCATCATATGCATAAGCAGATAAATACTGGTTAGCTACCGCACACTGCGCCTTGATAAGGTCAACAAACGCAGCACAAATACTAAGCAGGACTTATCTGAAATGACGGAGGGCTACGACAGGTTTTTCTGAAAACCTATTGCGTAATGAACTTGATATCGTTGTAGGATCGAATGAATTTAGAAATGGAGTGTTTTTGAGGCTTTTCTAGTTTTGCTAAAGGGGTCGCTCCCGGTGAAGGGATCGTCGGCCCTTTCCTCGTCGAATGAGGTGCGGGATATATCATATATATCACTGTGCAAAGCAGAAACTATAGAAGCAATCAAAAGACAAACCGAGTGTGTAGCATCTGCCAGTTATTGCTAAAGGGGTCATTCCCGGTGAAGGGATCTCGGCCCTTTCCTCGTCGAATGAGGTGCAGGATGTTCTACAATGAACACCGCGATGCAAAGCAAGAACTGTAGCTACCTGTTTTTAAGAAATTCGACTCCACAACATCTTAGGTTTCTTTTATTTTCATTAATCACATTAATGAAGTCCCATCATTTAAGCACCTAAACATCACAATAAATACGACGTACACTTATGCCATCCGCATTCGCCTCGATGTCCCCTCGTGCACCGTTAGGTTAGGTAACTAACGACAGAGCGGGGCAGGGCTAGCGCGGGTGTAAAACATAAGTAATGTCTATATAATATATCATATATACTATATACAGTATCCATCTGAACATATCACATGATCACATCACAGATATCACAGCAGAAAATATCATATGAAATATTGGATATGCTAGGACGTCCGTGTTTTCAATACGAGCCAGTATAAAACACAGATTCCACGGTCGCGATGAATAGCCAAACCCACACCCCTAGACCCCTACGAGAGCGGCAAGCAACCCTACCAATTCTAGAGTTAGGAGACCAGGACTCGACTCCTCGAGTTGGTCTCCCACTGGACTCCAGAACCCGGTTACTTGTGCCCTCCTCCTTGGGTCTATCCTAGTGCGGAAAAATAAATAATATACAAATGGTGACATCTTCCGCAACCTGGAAGTGCCCTAATAAAAGAATATTACATACAAGTTTTTACATGAATGAAAATGAAAAACACTCATCTCACATAAAAACACCCGGCTATTCAAACACGACGATCCAATATAACATATCCAGCAACACATAACATCACATGTCATCAACGTAAGTAAACATGCGTATCCCAATTGTCGTTGACATATAGCAACGAAACCGGCGATATCACATATTACACTTACGGTTGCAGAAAAGAAAGTGTAAAACTACAACAGTTGGAATCCGCAAACTCTTTAGACATCGCATGCCTAATCAAATGAATCCCTTAGACATCGCATGCCTAACAATTATAAACCCCACATTTTAGTCTCAATATCGAAAACACTTTTCAATATAAAGTCGGGCAATTCAACAAGATTCCCGGCATCCAGAACGAATGCTCGTCGCAAACTTTAGTGGACGGCCGCACCCCCGATACCGTCGATGAAGTGCACCAAGGAGGAACACCGCTGCTGCGAGCACCCGAACGGATGCTTTTTGGCGACGGAGTTCTCCTACAGTCACTTGGTCGGGGCTATGGGGTGTAGCTGTCTATTAAGTTTACCGGCGAGTATCCGTGTAATCTACGTGATTGCGACGGACTTTTGATCGCATCAAAATTCCTTGGCAACCGATCATTTGAGACTAAAGTGCTATGTTTATAACATTCATATTAGTTATCACATAACTACTTGTGAATTCCAAATATTGTATCACATTCCAGATAAACAGAAAATGTTAAACTTTTCGATCGAACATTCAAACACCCAAGTTTTCCCGAAACAGCTCAACACATGAAATAGTTTTAAAAACATCCAGTTCATGCCTCAGTACCAACGGTCCAGCCGTAGAAGGGTCAAGCCAACGCCTCACATGTGGCACGCCGTACTGCCCCAAACCCTCAGGTTCAAAAGGCAGTTCAAGACGGTCACATGATCGAGTTAAGGTTTGTTGTCTTCTAGAGGGTCCATCGCGTTACTTGCACTTCTTAGAACGTCTTTAAACCACGGAAAAATCCAACACTTGGAAATTTCCCGGCAGGGGAAAAAGTGGGTATTTATATCCGGTCGAACTTTTTAACAGTTTCTAAAATATCCGGAAAAACTTAAACGAAGTTAAATTATCCGATCAAATTAACGAGTCCCCAATAAAACCCTAGAATACTCAACACTTGAGTGGAATAAAAAAATTCCCATAAAAAATTGCCAAGAAAGGACCTAAGAATAAATATATGAAATTTCTGGGACTAAGTCCAAATTTTGGCCGCGGAACCACCGCCAAACCCCTGGTTTCTCCGCGGTTCCGCAGTCAAATTGTTTAATTAGTGGACCGTACTTCATAGTAATTCTTAGGTTTTCCTGCATGTTTTTCTGAGAATTTTTAATTCACAAAACGCCACTGTTTGAAAAAATGTACAGAGAGGGTTGAAATCGGGGGATATCGGGTTCGATCGGACTCCTAGCTTCGTCTACACATCGCCTAAAGCTCTAGCTAGGCTCTGATACCACTGTAGGGTTCCTAGGCACACTAATGAGGTCTCACAACAGATCAACCATGCCAATTTCAAATTTTTCTGGTGCCGAGAAACCCTAAACTAGATCGTTAACTAGAGTTTAAGCGAAACTACAAGCTAGTAAACAACTTTACTCTAAAGTGAATGGAAATACAACCTTTGTAGATCCGGTCCTCTACTTCTTTGGCTCCGTGATGATGTCCCTCCGCTGCGATCATCGGATCCCGGACTCTCGCGGTGGTTTCATCGAAGAAATGATCGGGCTAGGTCGATGACTTCGATGCCGAAGATGATCTACGTCGAGGCGACTCTAACTCGAGCTCCAACTTCACCAAGTCATGAAACTTGTGAAGAAAACACCCTATACTACTTGGCAAGTGGTAGAGGATGAAGAAATAGGAAGTGGGTTCACTTTGGATTTGAATTTCTCACTTGGAATCATCACTTGACATTTTTCAAGAGAGCTTTCCTTTTTCTTCACTTGAAGAAAAAGATGAAGAAGAAGAAAAGAATGAATTATCAATTGTCTTTCAAAAAGAAAATGAAGTGATGGTTATCATAATGCAACCATGGTTAAGTGTAGAGAATAAACTAGGATTAGGTGAATGGTTAGGTTAGGCAAAAGAAACAAAAATGGTTGAACTTTTCAAAGCTTCATGAAGCTTCAATGTAAATCCAAAATAAGCAACCATTTCTTTTTCCTTTGCCAAAAAGAATAAAGAGAATAAATAAATAAGTAAATCAATACCCTAACCATTAACATAACCATGGTTTAATCATACACACCCAAGTTTGCATGTATCATCAAACATAATACAAACTAGTGCACAAAACTATAACATATATACAATGTGCACATTCAAGTGAGAAAGTAATCTTAAGTGAACCAATATTAGTTAATGTAAAGTAATATATCAAATATATAATTATACATTAAATCATTAAATCAACACTTGATTTAACGATCCGGTCATATCGCATATGACCGACTAATATTCAATGTATCGGCTTATCGAATCAATCCTTGATTCGATAACTAGGTTATATCGCATACAACCAATCGATACATTCATCGCGAGAATAGAATACGGTATCACATACACGCATTATTCTCGGTCCCGCACATATCTCATATGCTCTCCTATTTCATTTCGCTTGAGCCAGGAAACCTCTGTGTAGGACTCTAAAGACTCGTCAATACGCCGGCAGCAGGTGATGATCATATCAAACACCCACAAGCCGCAAGCGGTCTGCTAAACGTAACGGCCACCTGGGTATTGAGAGATCATAAGATCGATGAGCAAGCCCACTCACACTCCTGTGAATCCAACCAGTAACACTTACCGTACAGTCCGGTCTGTTCGTCTGATATGTCGCATATCTCGCCTAGGGGTGGTAAACGTCAGACCCCAGTAGCTCGATAAGTCGTGTCGATATGAGGTCTATAACAGTTCAAGAAACTACTGGTAACACTTACCAGCAAATCTCAGCAACCCTGGCCAGGGATTTCCTGTTATAGCCAATCGAACACAGTGCAACATCAACTCCCTATACCGGGAGAGACGAATCCCCTCCTATCGCTCATTGCCTCCATGTGATTCGGGACTGTACCCAAAAACTACCGTTTTGCACGCCCTCTTGGATGTGGTAAGGTGGAAATCAAAGCACAGTGGGAATCACACAAGACTCTATGACGATCTCAGGTCTACAGACTAACCTGTACCAGTGTCACCAGAGAACTGCCATCTGACGTAAGGTATAATACCATCTGGGAGTTCTCGAAAAGTCCGTCCAGTGTACCCAGTCTCCACTGAGCACCCGTATATCATCTCTGATGTCAAACACCAATGGATATGGGATCTTCCATCGCCCATCTGTATGGGTCGAGAAGGTATACGCTAGTCTACTCTGGTATATCGATGCCCCGTCTCGATACACCCACGACTAGGGACCTTGAAGGATGTACTTATGGACTACCATGTCCCCACTAGTATGATCTGCATCATAGTCCAGGTAGTCAAGTACACATCCTAAGGGCTTTACCAACATGTAACAGAGAGACAATCAGTATACACGTTAAGGTAAAGAGTAACCAGATAGCATACTATCATGTCGAGCAAGAAAGTCCTCCCTATATATGTCCCAGCATCCACTACAATATACATCCTATGTACAGTAATGGCCTCTAGGGCATACATATAACTAACACCTGTAGGCTCCTCCAAAAGTGCAACAAGAATCTGGTGTCCCGGTCTGACACAATGCTGACTGGAACACCGTGAAGTCGTACAATCTCCTGCATATATCTCTCTGCCAGTGACTCTGTCGACTGTCCCACTCGGAATGGTACGAAATGTGCAGCTTTCGTGAGGCGATCGACGATAACCCAAATGGCGTTATTGCCCCTAGGGCTCCGTGGTAAGGCCGTCACGAAATCTATGGTAATGTGTTCCCACTTCCATTCTGGTATCGGCAGTGGTTGTAACAATCCCACTGTCCTCTGATGCTCCGCCTTCACCTGCTAGCATACCAAGCACCTGGATACGAACCTCGCAATTTCCCGCTTCATTCCGTTCCACCAAAAATGCTGCTTTAGGTCTCGATACATCTTAGTATCTCCCGGATGCACAAAATAAGCCGAACTATGCGCTTCAGCCAGTACCTCTTCTCGAACATCTCCCTTGGGTACGTAGAGTCTGCTACCGAATCTCAGAAAACCATCTTCATGTATGATCAAGTCCGTTCTCAGCCCAGCTTCTACTTGCGCTCTGAACTTTTGCAATCGGGGATCATCCGCTTGTGCGGCCTTGATGCGATCCACCAGAGAAGACTGCACCTGTAGTTGCCAAAGTTGACTGAGTGTGCTCGGTGTTACAACTTCAAGCTCAAGTCTCTGAAAGTCCTCAATGATGCTCCTCTGGCTAGTCAACCTCATGACCGCTGGCTTGCGACTGAGCGCATCTGGTACAACATTCACCTTCCCCGGGTGATACTGAAGGTCTAAGTCATAATCTGCCATCAGCTCTAGCCATCGGTGCTGCCTCATATTTAGTTCCTTATGAGTGAAGACGTACTTCAGACTTTTATGATCCGTATACACCTCCACTTTCTCGCCCAATAGGTTGTGCCTCCAAATCTTCAACGCGAAGACTACTACAGCTAACTCCAAGCCATGCGTAGGATAGTTCTTCTCGTGATTTCTCAATTGTTGAGAGGCGTAAGCAACCACTCGGCCGTGCTGCATCAGAACACAGCCTAAACCCTTCCCTGAAGCATCACTGTGTATCACCAAACCGCCGGAATCATTTGGTACTATAAGGATAGGCGCCGTGGTTAACTTCTACTTTAGTGTGTTAAATGCCTGAGTGCACTCCTCTGTCCACGTAAACGGTATGTCCTTCCGTGTCAGCCTCGTTAATGGTTCAGTGATTCTTGAGAAGTCTTGGATGAATCTCCGATAATAACCTGCCAATCCCAGAAAACTCCTGATCTCAGCCACTGACTTCGGCGTTGGCCAATCTCTGACAGACTCTATCTTTGCCGGGTCCACCGAGATGCCTTCGCCCGAAACAATATGTCCCAAAAACTGAACCTTGTCGAGCCAGAATTCACACTTACTTAGCTTCGCATACAGCTTCTCTTCCCGAAGAATTTGTAGGACCGTGCACAAATGTTCAGCGTGCTCTTCCCGGGTCTTCGAGTAGACAAGTATGTCGTCGATAAACACAACGACAAACGTGTCCAAGTACTTTGCGAACACCCTATTCATCAAGTCCATGAATATTGCTGGGGCATCGGTAACACCGAACGGCATCACAAGGAACTCGTAATGTCCGTATCGAGTCCTGAAATCCGGCTTGCATACATCTTCGACTGCTACTCTGATTTGGTGATATCCAGAACGGAGATCCAACTTAGAGAATACCTTGGCTCCACTTAGCTGATCGAATAAATCGTCAATGCGCGGGATTGGGTACTTGTTCTTTATTGTGACCTTGTTCAGCTCCCGATAATCTATACACATTCGCAGCGATCCATCCTTCTTCTTTACTAACAGAACTGGTGCACCCCACGGTGAAGCGCTCGGCCGAATAAATCCCTTCTTCAATAGCTCTTCAATTTGCTTCTTCAATTCCGTCAACTCAACTGGTGCCATTCTGTATGGGGCCTTAGATACTAGGTCCGTACCTGGAGTCAAATCGATCGAGAACTCCAAGATTCGAGGAGGTGTTAGACCTGGTAGATCTTCAGGAAATACGTCCAGAAAGTCTCGAACAATTTCTGGGACTGGGCTCTCATCAATCTCCATAGCTGTCAGCTCCTTGGGTTTAGCTCTGTACTTGGCTGGCTCCAAAGATTCGCTTCCGCCCTCGAAAATAAACTCCGGATGATTGGGAATGCGGAAGATCACATTCCTTGCACGGCAATCGATAACTGCATGGAAGGTACTCATCCAATCCATCCCGAGAATTGCTTCGTAACTGCCTGTCCGAATCAGAAGGAAATTCACATAGAATTCCCTGCCACACACTATAACCGGACATGATCTACATTCTCGACTAGATATTATTATGCCATTACCCGTATGTATCTCCCATCCCTTGGTTAGTGGTTCATGTGGTATAGAGTGTGTATCAGTGAAATGCTCAGACAAGAAAAAGTGCGATGCTCCAGAATCAAATAGTACTCTAGCTGGCAAGGAATGTACGAGTAGAGTACCTGTAACAACGTCTCCTGACCCCTCTGCCTGCTCGGCGGTCAAGGTGAAAGCCCGTCCCTGACCGCGACCTGTAAAAGGTTGCCTCTGCTCCTGTGGCCTCTGCTGCGGCGGTCCAGAACCTCCCTGTAACTCTGCTCGTTCAGGGCAACCGCTAATCTTGTGCTGACTGGATCCGTAAATCAAGCACTATCCCTTGGCACGGTGACAGTCCTTCTGGGTATGCCCACCTCTACCGCAGTAGCCGCAAACTACGTTCTGTCTCTGGGGGCGATGCTGTGGCACGAACGGGCACTTCATTTGTGTCGTTCCAGGCCTGTGAACCGGTATGGCTCCTCGAGAAGGCGCATGGGTACGCGCTGGAACGACTGGGGACTTCCTGAACTTGTTGATCAATTGCTCTTGAACTCTCTCCGCGTTGAGTACCTGTGCAAAAGTCTGCAAATCTAGCGATGCAATCAACTGCTGCAACTCAAAATCTAGCCCCTGAAGGAAGCGTCTGGCCCTGGTGGCCTCTGAGCGACCATGTATGGAGCAAAACGGCTCAGACGGTTGAACTCTGCCGCATATACGTCCACTGGGCGTCCATTCTGCTTCAAAAGAATAAACCTTTCCTCCATCTCTGTCTTGGCTGTGGAGGGAAAATAATGATCTAGGAAGCACTCCTTAAATTTGCCCATTCAATCGGCTCGTCTAGCCTGCTTTCTTCCACTGACCACCATGTATGGGCTTCATCTTCCAATTGGATCTTTATCACGTCTACCCTATCTTCCTCTGGAACCCTGGCGGCTGTCAGTAAGTTCTCCATGTTCACCAGCCATTGCTCGGCCTCAAGGGGTTCAGCTAGCCCCGTGAATGCGGCTGGATGCAACCGTCGGAAGTCTGATACGGTACCAGCCCTAGCATGATAGACTGGTAGGGTAGCGCCCTCGGGGGCGGTAATGAGTGCGGAGGGTCCTCCTGCAGCGGTAATCGCCCTGAGTCCCTCAGCTAGTAAGTCTGTCTTCCTCTCCTGAGCTTCCGCGAGAGAGGTCAGTGCACTAAGTATTCTTTCCGTGCGGTCCTGAGAGCTGCAGTCCGAGGAGGGGTCGTTCGGGGACGTCATATCGCTGGAAGGTTCAAAAGGATAGGATTAGATTCAAAGATGAAAATCAAGAGTAGTGAAATGAGAATAACGTAATACAGTATAGTTAATGTTATCCCTTGATACTAAACCTGGCTCTGATACCAACTAAACCGTGTCACGCCCCGCTTCCCAAAATACGGAAAACAAGGGATGACTAGGCCAGCCATGCTCCTACGGTCAAGAAATAATCCCGCCGTAGTCACACTTCGGCTTCTAGCATTACATGGTAATCAGTAAATAAAGCACAGTAGTAAAGGAAATTATATCACTAAATTATTACATTAAAATCCATTGTTCACAAATTACAAATAACAAGAACAGTTACTAACCAAGTTCAATTTCACGATCTCTTTATGGAAAGCAGTAAAGAAAGAAAGTACACCAGACTAGATCTCCGTGAACTCGAAAGATAGATCCATCTCCTGCGCTGGTCCTTCCACGGGATCTGAGCATGCATACTCAGGTCGTCAGAGCGACACAATAGCAATATTATTATAATAAGGTGAAACAGGTAAATGAGGTAATAACAGTGAAAGTACAATGCGAGTAATCACTATGTCACTATATGATGCAAAATATGATCTGTGTCCCTATCGGTCTCTAGGTCATGTTTGAAATCGCATAGTGGAAAGGAGGATCATGTTTAATAGGAGTCTCGTACATACCCGAGACAACAGCCCACATGCCCGGGACATAACCCTGTCAGCCGGATCGCTAGATCCTACCTAATATATATATCGCTGCTCGAATGATCATCCTCTAAAACACGGTCCTGCTAAATACGATTCTCTTTCCACTTCAATTTCCCCTTTATCCCTAGGTTTACACTATTTATGATCTTGATTTGGTCGTGTACAAGTATACCAATGGCACGGTTTTAGCACTGTTCACTGTATCAATCACTGTCACGAATGTTCACTTTCCATTGGTCTACTCGTCACTCCTAAACCAATATCAATCACGCACGATAATGCAATGTTCACTAAACACTAACACGCACTAACACTATGTATATGTCAAATGGGGTAAGATATGTGTATGTATGCCCTTAACACGTCAAGTATGTTATGAACCAATATGCACGTCATTAACATACAAAATTTGCATAAATTCATATGTTTGGAATTTCACGAAGTAATACAAATACAATAAATAGCACACTCTATCAGAAGTTCATCAAAATTAGTTTCAGTTCGATCTGGTTCCCGGTATTCAAGATACAGCTGTTTCATTTTAAGTGTTCGCGGCTGGAAATTCAGTTTCTGAACTGAACGTCCGTTTCGGAACACGTATTTCACCCAGTTGGGTTCAGAATTTAACGATTCTACAGTTGAATAGAATCTAGGGTTTACAATGGGGTATTCAAAGCAACAGACGGATCCTCGATCGCATCTGTACGTCGAAAGTTATACACTGTTTAACATTAATATGTCACTTCTGAATCTGCTCTGGACTGTTATACGTTCTGCCCTTTTTATTTACAAATTAAATAGCAAACGACCATAAAACGGAATGAAACTACTTGTGTTGTTTAGCTAACAGATTCACCTTTAATACTCTGCAGAGTTCCGTAACATACAAATTCAGGAAACAAAGTGGCATGTATTATGGAACAGTAAATAATAATCAGAGTCGCTCTGGACTGCAGTCCAGAGCCGTACTCCGATCCAAATATTGTCGCAGTTTCAGTACAGAAACCATTAGAGACTTATATAGGGTTATAGTTCATCGAGTCGGCTTCAATTTAAGCCCTCGAACACACCATTTCAATATGTACATGATTTATGGGAATTTTAACAACTTTCAAATACGTGAAATTTCTAGTTTTACAGGTATATTTGGGGATATTCATTTTAGTCAATCGTATTTTCCAGCGAGATTTCTACAGGATATTCATCACTACATGGGCCAACACAGACAATCTAATTCCGTCAAATTAGGCAAGTATTTTCATTGGGGCCAAGCATCGAACACATACGTCGTTTAATTTTATCGGGGAAATGGAATTTCATAACATACATGTTTGAGTTTGTAATACGGGTAAATTAGCATGTATCAAGTAAAGTACTTGCCTGGAAACGTTTCGTGGATGTATGGCGGCGGTAACGTCATGAACGCGCGTCGAACGGCGTGGGTTTGTTTGCACGGCCTCGGCTCGCGATACGGATTTGACTTGGGAGTTGCCCGAAGCCATTGCACGGTCACTGGAAGTTGAGGGGGTGCTCAGTGGTCCTCTGTGAGTGCGCTGGGATCAACAACGGTCGGCGGCGGCGCTCCGGCGATGAGCAACAGGATGTCGGTTGTGTGTGTGGGTTTTTGGGTTTTGTGTGGTTTTGGAGAGAGGCAGAGAGTAGGGGCTCGGGTTGGTTGTCGTGATGGAGATGAGGATGGGGAGAAGAGAGTGTAGAGGTCGACGACGTGATGGGGAGATCGCCGGCGTCGAGGGTGCAGGGTGGTGGTCGAGCTCGGTGCAGTGGGTTAGGTATGTAGGGGGTTGGGTGTGCAGGGCTGGAGGTGAAGGGGTAGCGTAGGGAGCTCTGTTGGTGGAGAGGAGTGAGCGAGGGAGAATGGTGAGGGGTTGTAGTCGTCGCCGGAGGGAGTCGAGCGGAGTTAGGTGCTCGGTGGGGTTAATGGGTTTTCGAGAGAGAGAGAGGTGAGTAATTTTGGAAAATGAGAGAGAAGTGAGGGTTTGAGGCGATAGGGGATACGAGGGAGGAGATTAAGGGGATCGCAAGAGGGGTAACGGCAATGCGAAGGCGTGGGCGTGGGCATGAGCTGTGGCGAAGGAGGCGGATCGTGAATAGAAGAGGTGAGCGGGAAGGAGGGAGATAGCCGTTGGGGAAGGGGGATAGAAGCGGGTCGGGTCGGGTTGAAGGGAGTAGGCTGGGCCGACAGTTTTTTTTTTAAGGAATTCATTTTAATTAAATTTTTGTGTGTGGGCTGAGGAGGGGGACGGGCTGGGGGAAAATTTGTTTAATGGTTTTCATTTTAATGGAAAAAATTCCTATGGGCCGAGGGTTTTTTTGTTTTAAATGTTAATTTAGTTTATTTTGAGTTGGGCTTAGGGGTTATGAAAAATAGTTTGGGTTTTGGTTTTAGTTTATTTTAGCTTTGGTTTTAATTGGTTTTAAATCTTGGGTTTTGACTTTTAGGCTTTGGGAAATTATAAATATTGGAATTTAAGCAACCAACTTCCCATAGAAAAATACAAGGGAGAAAAAGAAAGGGACACTCGGGGAAATTTGGAAACTTAGAAACTTTTATTGAGATGGGAACGGGGATTTACAATTGGGGTCGCCAAATCACTAAGTCTAGACCCCGATCGTCCCGATCGCGCAACACAACACAAAGAATTATGAGGAATAAAATAGATATAACCCCGCAACGACCAATCGAACCAACGTCGGAAAAACCCCGAAACCTAGTAAGCAACTTATCGCAATATTTCGCACTAGTTTCAAGCTAACGCATATCTAGCGATTACAAACACCTTAAAATAGCTTAACTAAGCTATCAAAACCATTTCTATATTTTTAACACTTGCTAAATAAATTTTAGCAAAAACCTAGTAAGCAAAATTGCATAATTAAACAAAGCGTTCATTAGCAAAAATTAACATTTTCTACTAGGTTAATCTTTTCATAATCACAAATTAACACTACAATAAAATATTAAACACATAAATCAAGTTTTACCCTAACTAGATTGTCATAAAAATCAAGTCTTTAATTTCAAACATGAAATTAAAAGCTTAAATAAACAATTAATATTCTAAATAGAAATTTAGAAAAAACAAAAAGGATTAGGGTTAGGGTTTTATACCTCCACAAAAGATCAAAACCAAGAAACTAAACTCATCATTTTTTTCTCAAAAATGATGTTTTGAATGAAGATCCAAGCTACTTTTGTGAAGAAGAAAGAAGGAAAATGAATATATTTGAGTTTTTATGATTTTATTTGGATTTTTCATGATTTATTTGATGCAAAATGAGTTGAAAAAGAGTGGGAATGATGGAGGGCGGCAAGGGGAAAGGAAGGGCCGGCCAAGGGGGTTAGGGGGGTATTTTTGTGAATTTTTGTGAAGAAATTGCTAGGAAAAAGAGTAATAAATGCTTAATAAATGCACTTTGCCACCTTTACACATTTTCTTTTCTTTTTTAAAATAAAACCTTTTGCACTCCAAAAAAATATCTAGATATTTAAAAAGAAGTTTCCAAAATATTCTAGTGACAAAAAAATAATTTATTTTCAAGAAAAGAAATTTCCCGATTTACGTGCACCAAATACCGCTTAAAATAATATTTTATTTGGGAAAAATTCTATCTGAACCAAAACCTCCCAAATACTGCTAAAGTTCGCGCAAAAGCTTTATTTTAGCTGAAAAAAGTGCCGGTAAAGTTTTACGAAAGTTTTATCGAAATCGGGTTAAAACGGAAAATACCGACTATTTTGCCCTAAAACGGAAAAATGCGCAAAACGATATCTGAAACTTTACAATCCCCCCTTATAAAAATTCATCCCCGAATTAAAAATTTTACTAAGCGTACCTTCAAAGAGAGGATTACTAAACTCGCGTATCTCGTTCGCAGCCTCCCAAGTGATTACCTCACTATACGGCTACGTCCAAGAAAAACCCTTCACAGATGGCAAGACCCTTGACCGAAGTTTCTCCACCTGCCTAGCCATTAACACAATTGGCTGCTGGTGAACGAAAGATCGCGTCCAAGCTAAATGGTCTGGTGCTGAATCATGTGAGAAAGGTCATGAAGGTAATTGCAAACTATCGACACAAGGAATACGGGGTGAATACTCAATAATCTGGGCGGAAGTGCCAAATTAAAGGCAACGGAACTAACTCACTTTAAGGATCTCGAAAGGACCTACAATTCTGGGTAAGTTTCCCAAAACTCAACACGTCCTTCATCGAAAAAATCCGTAGGAATACATGATCTCCCACTGCGAACTCGACCCTGCGATCACCATGGTCGGCATAAGACCTCTGTCCACACAGGACTGTCATCATCCTCTCCTGAAACAGCTGGATCATTTCCGAAGTCTCTAGACTAGCTGGGGTCCAAAACTCCTACTACGCAGAGTCAGAAAAACGGACTGGAGATCGACACCACCTAACAAACAAAACTTAAAGGTTGCCAATTGGAATGTCTCCTGATAACTGCTATCGAAGGAGAGTCCTAACAATGGCAAGTGACGATCCCAACTGCCGACAACAATTAGTACGTATGCACGAGTATAACCTCTAGAGTCGGTATAGCCCGCTCTCACAAAACCATCATCCTGCAGATGGAAAGACGGAGCTAAAGCTCAACCAGTACCCAAGGCTTCCTGAAGCTCCTACCCAAGATGGCAAGCGAACAGGGTGCCTTCATTGGATACGACCCATAAAGGAACTCCATGCAACACACAAACTTAACAAAGAACAACTGAGCAAACTGAGTATAACCAGACAACAAGCATCCGAATGGAGTCACACCCTGACTAAACCTGGGTATACGCCACAACGAATATTCATGGAGATCTTCTCCCATTCCCACTTCGAAACGGTTTAAGGTTGCAACTCTCCAGCCGGTCTCAGATGCTCAACCAAAACACACAACAAGACAACACCTTGAAATGAAATCCAAAACTTCTTTTTACATCCTTGCCCACCCGCAACTATCTTACAAGTCACGTCAAATGCTGGGGGAACTTGAATGAGTACAGAGAGTTGACAGATGTGCCTGCTCTAGGATTTCACGTCTCTACCGAATAGTATCAGGTACATAAACGCATCCCTAAACTCATCACACCCTTGTCACAAATCAAGGACTCCAAATCATTACCCAGCCGAGTATGCTCAAGTATTTCTGACGAACGCGGGAAGTGTCTCGCTAAAGCGATTAAGGAAAAGTGGTCGGGCGCGGACATGAGCAAGTTGTCCCCTCAGTAGAGGCGAACTTAAGCTGTGCTCAACGATCGCACAAGAACTGTGAATCTGCAGAAGACTATCTCAGCAATCAAAATCCGCTGCAGGAAGATGTACATTAAGCTCTGATAGTCCGTGAAAATCTGACACGACTCTCGAACAAGTAGTGTCTCCAAATCTCCAACGCAAGACCACCATGGCTATCTCCAGATCGTGAATGGAATATCCTGCTAGTACTTCCTCCAAATGTAGGGAAGCAAAAACGATAACTCTATAGTGTCACCTCAGTACATAATCGAGCCCCACTCGCGAAACATCACAGTTAAAACAACAAAGTCGCTCGAACCAAAAAGCAAGAAGAACTGGTGCAGTTGTTAACCGAATCTCCAACTGTTGAAAAACTCCGCACGCATGCCTTAGTCCAAAAAAAAAAAGAAACCTCCTTTCAGGTCAGTCCAATCAACGGTGCAGCACTACACTAGCAATCCTGCATGAAACGGCGATAAAAACCTGCTAAGCCCAAAATCTGCGGACTTCCGTCCCGTATACAAGTCTGGGCCAAAGCTGTATGGCCTCGATCTTCTTCAGAACCATACGAAAACCGTCTCCCGTAACTACAAGACCTAGGAGTCAAGCCTAATGGAACACTCCGAGAATCTAGCAAACCGCTAGGGCTCTCCCAGTATCTGCAAATCAAATCCTCAAGTGCTGCTCCTGTCCCTCAAGACACATTAAATAGACCAGAATGTCATAAATAACACAACAATAACTGGTCGAGGAACGGCTTGAAGAAATCCGGTTCATCACATCTATAAATGCTGCAAGGGCATTGGTGAGTCCAATGACACACCAGCACACACAAAGCCCGTAGCACACACAAGGTAGTCTTCGGAATGTCATCACTCCGAACCCGTAATAATGATGACCTGATCCCTAAACAAACTTAGAAAAAATGTCTCGCCCTTAGGAGTTGATCGAAGAAATCGTCAATGCGAGGTAAAAGATAGATGTCCGCACCGTAAGCCGGTTCAATTGACGATCCATCAATACAAAACCTCAAACTGTAGTCTTCCTCCTTGACGAACAGAAATAGGAGCTCCCCAATGCAAAACGCTCAGACGCACAATCCCCCCAACAAACAACTCTGCAGCTGATCCTTAAGCTCCCTAAGCTCCGCCGGCTCATCTGGAACAACGTCGGATAACTCTCACACGATAAGAACCCGGTCCAACAAACCCACTATGGCTCCGGTATCACGAATGAACGCCAAGAATCCTCGACATCCTCTCCTTAAAATCCGACTAGCGAAAAAGGCTGAATTCGAGCTGTGAGAGGCGGCACCACTGTCCCCCTGCACAACAAGAACTGACTTGCCGGAAAAACAAACCTGACTGTTTCCTCGCGGTAGTCCACAAACGCCTAGCACGTAACTAACCAGTCCATGCCCAGGAGAACGTCAAATCCAACATCTCTAGAAGGATCAAGTGACGGATGAATCTCCTAACCGATTGGCATATGACTGAAATACATGTCGCGCAACAAAAGAATCGCTGACAGAAGTTAACACAACAAATGGCTGATCTAGCTAACACGAATCCCCTCGTCCTAAACCTCTGCTACTCCCGCAACGGTCACGAAACCTATCTCGACGACTAGTCCTCTGTCTCTGGGTTGGTACACCAGTACGAGTCCTCCACTGTTCCGGAACTCTCAGAGTCTCTAGAATACGTGTCTCGTCAACTAGGGCTGCATCCACTGGTGCTATGTAGGTGACGGAATGCTGTGCGCTGATCACAAGGAACAACTGGGTAACAGGGGTGACAACCTCCTGTCGCTGCGCTCGAATGGTCTCCACCAAAGAACTCATCGTCTGGCGCATGTCCTGCATCTCTGCCATAAGCCTAGCGATACTATTTGTCGAAGGCGGATCCGTCTGCACCTGTGCAACGAGCGTGCCATCCTGGTCAGTCATTGACCCACCCGAGTCAACTCTGACCTCGGCCCTCGCTGCACCTCACTGAGTCCCCATAGTCGTCGGCGGTAAAGGCTATAAATAGAGATAGGATTCGATATGAACACGGAAATCGAATCACAAGGATATGAATCATCAAGGAAGGAATTTCAAACAATTGTACTTAGGTCACTTTAGACGGAGTACTGCATCGTGAGTATGCTGCAGACATACACACACTACGTTACTCAGCTTAAGCTACCTACTCCATCATACCAAGGTCATCCTACACTCCGTAAGGTAAAAACCTAGCGCTCTGATACCAACTTTGTCACGACCCGAAATTGGCACGTGACGGCCCTAATACTACGCAATGTCTACAGGCGTAACGCAGTAAAAGAAAGCCAAAACCCAGAAATCAAAACCATTAAAAGATAAGAAATATTGTTTAAACCCTTAAAAAAAATCTCAAGTATAAATTTTTTAAGTCCAATTTTATTTCTTGAAAATTTCGGCAGCACCTCCTTTATAAAAACCAACCCCAAAAGTGGGTACAACATAAATAAAATGTAAAGCATCCCCAACGGGAGCAAATCCACGCCCAAAAGCGGAAAACAACCACCACAACAAATATACGACGCCGTAGCGAAGAAATAGAAGACGATAGAAAGGAAACTGTATAAAAGACAATAAGTCACAACATAGTATACAACATCGTCCTCACCAAGTCTCTAAGTCAATATGAAAATAGTAGATTGAGAGTACAGGGATACAACGAATATACAATACAACGAATAACCATAAAACCCACCTAAGCAAACTGCACACTGTGAGCTGATGTGGTATCCGTAGCAAAAGATGATAAGATGTGTGATAATAGCATGCCTCTGACTATCCTGAGGAACACCTGCAAACACTGTGGCACAACGGGGGTGAGTTGCCAACTCGTGAATAGTAAATAACATATGCAGGTAATCGCGAGTATGCACGTATAGCGTAAATCTAACATGTGCAATTAATAGCAATAAAAGGTCATATGAATGCAATAATCATGAAAGGTACACTAGCAGGTACAACTAATACATGAAGCAATGCATATAAATAAAGGTATGTAAATGCAACAGTCATGAAAGGTACTCTAACAGGTACTACTAATACATGAAGAAATGATATGAATAAAGGTATGTAAACGCAACAGTCATGGAAGGTACTCTAACAGGTACACTAATGCATGTAGCAGTGCATAAACAGTAAATGTAGAGTATGGAATGAAACATGTCATTTCCACGGAATCCTGACATCGTGGTAGGATCAAAATCCATTAAGACAATCCAAATCCCAATTTCCTCAAATCAGCCCCTAATTTGGCTATCATATCAAGTAAGTCTCACATATCCTTAATGTACAATATCAAGTAGATCTCACATATCCCGTATGTACAATATCAAGTATATCTCGTATACCCCGAATGTACAATATCAAGTAGATCTCACATATATCCTGTAATCAATATCAAATAAATTCTCAAATGTCCTAAATCCAATGTCAATGAGTCCTTTACATTCTAGGTATATTTGCATGAATAAATATGATGATGTATATAATTTAATGTCAATACACATATATTAGCGTCCCATTCCACTAATATTGGTGTAAGGGCATATATAACAGCGGCCTAAACCCCTGTTATATATACAAAGGAGTAAAAAGAAATATCATGAAACCAATGTGTCAAGCATCGACACAGAAATGCAGGTCTATCAGGTGTTGTCACCATGACTGGCCCCCTGATAGGTACGTATCATACGCTATACCGAAAGCTCGAGTGCCTAGCTCCGGCCCTCGCCTCTCGACGTATCCATACGTACATGACTCCCGTCGGTATCCACATGATAACCGCCGAGTCATTGGTAATGTCACCGGATGGTATGGTTCCCCCACTAACTCATCGTCTACTCCACGATTCTTGCTCCGGGGTACCTCTCGGACCCCACCATGTACCCATAGACGGTGCCTCCCGCTCCTCGAATCGGGTATATAATCAGAACGATAAATCTCATGGTGGATGCTGTAATATCATATCAAGGGAAACCGGGTTTTTCAAATAATGCCTAATTTCATGAACTCCCACGGTCCCCAAATCCAGAAAATATCACGAAAAATCCATATCTCAATGCGAATATCCATGAATATAATATACGCATCATAAATCTGAAATGCGAGCATATAAAGGAAAAGCAGCAATTAACTGTAACAAGTTAATATAATATCATGCGGTTCCTAATCTCTCCAATTCTAAAATAACATCAAGTAAAGGTAAACATGTAGCTATAACCAGATATATGTGCAACATAAAGGTATAGCAAGATATATGTATCTACCTATAAGTAATGATATAGTATACCCCCTGGGTATAAGTGAAGTATGTGTGCAAAGTATACCTATAGCTATGACATAAAGTGTGTATGTATCACTAATGGTACGACACTCTATAGGTATACAGGTATCTAACACGTAAGTATGTGAAGGCATATGTGTAAGCATATGGATATACAGGTTTGCTATAAGTCAATGCGTAAAGAAATATGAATCAAAGTCTCAATGTCCCTAACCAAGCAATATCATATCTATAAGTGGGTTGTACGTGACATGGCAATTATTGACGATGTGTGTAGCATACAATCAGTGCTCGTGCAATATGAATCGTCAATAATATGCGCAGTGTCCTAAGGATACTAGTCCAAGCACAACAATATCTAAGTAATAGGATAAATGCGCATTCTAAATATGACATAGAATATGCGACAGAAATAACATCTCTAGCCCAGATGCATAACGCCATGCGGGCGATTCTCCTGTAGATGTTAAATCTACTCACCAACGCTCCTGGCTAAGTGAAGCCTACCACCTGTTTTCCCTTGTCGTAGCGTCCGAAGTCCCCGCTTGCGAACCTAAAATTTCACAAACACAACACATAAGCAAATATCCTACATCGACGAAAAGACATCGAAACGCAAGAATAATGCCCTGAAAATTGTACTGCGCACTTAGCGCATCTATCGCGCACGATATCGGCCAAAAACCCTAATTGGGGTCGCTAAACTACAAAACACTAAGTCTAGACCCCGATCGTCCCGATCGCGCAACACAACACAAACAATTACGATGAATAAAATAGATATAACCTCGCAACGACCAATCAAACCCACGTCGGAAAAACCCCGAAACCTAGTAAGCAACTTATCGCAATATTTCGCACTAGTTTCAAGCTAACGCATATATATCGATTACAAACACCTTAAAATAGCTTAACTAAGCTATCAAAACCATTTCTATATTTTTAACACTTGCTAAATAAATTTTAGCAAAAACCTAGTAAGCAAAATTGCATAATTAAACAAAGTGTTCATTAGCAAAAATTAACATTTTCTACTAGGTTAATCTTTTCCTAATCACAAATTAACACCACAATAAAATATTAAACACATAAATCAAGTTTTACCCTAACTAGATTATAATAAAAATCAAGTCTTTAATTTCAAACATGAAATTAAAAGCTTAAATAAACAATTAATATTCTAAATAGAAATTTAGAAACAACAAAAAGGATTAGGGTTAGGGTTTTATACCTCCACAAAAGATCAAAACCAAGAAACCAAACTCATCATCTTTTCCTCAAAAGTGATGTTTTGAATGAAGATCCAAGCTACTTTTGTGAAGAAGAAAGAAGGAAAATGAATATATTTGAGTTTTTGTGATTTTATTTGGATTTTTCATGATTTATTTGATACAAAATGAGTTGAAAAAGAGTGGGAATGATGGAGGGCAGCAAGGGGAAAGGAAGGGCGGGCCAAGGGGGTGAGGGGGATATTTTTGTGAATTTTTGTGAAGAAATTGCTAGGAAAAAGAGTAATAAATGCTTAATAAATGCACTTTGCCACCTTTACACATTTTCTTTTCTTTTTTAAAATAAAACCTTTTGCACTCCAAAAAAATATCTAGATATTTAAAAAGAAGTTTCCAAAATATTCTAGTGACAAAAAAATAATTTATTCTCAAGAGAAGAAATTTCCCGATTTACGTGCACCAAATACCGCTTAAAATAATATTTTATTTGGAAAAAATTCTATCTGAACCAATACCTCCCAAATACCCCTAAAGTTCGTGCACAAGCTTTATTTTAGCTAAAAAAAGTGCCGGTAAGGTTTTACGGAAGTTTGATCGAAATCGGGTTAAAACGGAAAATACCGACTATTTTACCCTAAAACGGAAAAATGCGCAAAAAGATATCTGAAACGTTACAAGTGATCACCTCTGTAGCTGCAGGTACAACTGCCTGAACAGTAGGCACCAACACGGCCCCCGCAACAGGTGGAACAACTGCCTGCCCCTGCGCTCGAATGGCCTCAACTAACGACCCCATCATCTGGCGTAAATCCTGCATACCAGCCCCTAGCATAGCCATATGGTCTGTCGAAGGCTGAACAATCTGCTCTTGCACAATGGTCCTACCGCCCGGGTCAGTCCCCGTCTCAGACGAGTCAACTCTGTCCTCGGCCCTCGCGGCCGCTCTCTGCGCCCTCATAGTCTTCGGTGGCATAAAGGCTGGAAAAGGAAACAGTATTCGATAAGGAAACAGAAATCGAATCACAAAGAGGTATATAATCATGGAAGGAATTTCAAGCTATAAGTCCTAAGGTCACTTAGGCAGAGCACCTTGTCGTAAGTATGCCGCGGAACATACACACGCTACGTCGCTCTGCTTAAGCTACCTACTCCATCATACCAAGGTCATGCTACACTCCGAAAGGTAAAACCTAGCGCTCTGATACCAACTTTGTCACGACCCAAATTTAGGCACGTGACCGGCACTTAAACCACGTAACGTCAACAGGCGTACGCAATTTAAGTAAGCCGAAACCCAGAAATGTAAACCACCCAAAATAGATAAGTGGAGAAAATCATAGTTAAAAACATTCGGAAAATCTCAAGTAAAATCTTTAAATTTAGTTTACTTTCTTGAATATTTCGGCAGCACCTCCTTTTTAAAAACTAGCCCCGAAAATGGGTACAACATAAAATATAAATAAAGCTTCCCAAACGGGAGCAAATCACTCCCAACGGCGGAGACAACCACCACAAGCATAAATACGACGCCGAACCGAAGAAATATAAATGAAAACAGCATAAGGAGGTAAAACTTTACAACAAGACCGGCTCCCACGAGCACGGATCCCAAAGTCACCAAAAATAATACAATACCGATCCTCACAACTCGTCTCTAAGTCAAATACATGAAGGTGGTAGATGGAGAGTACTAGATACAAAGATATACAATGTATATCATCAGATAACCACAACCCACCTAAAGCAAAAAGGCCTCACAGCCAACCATAGCGATATCCGTAAAAGTAGAGATAATAAGACGCCCTGCCGCGACCACACTGATGATCAGACCTAAAAATCCCTGCGGTACAACGGGGGTGAGTTGCCAACTAGTGAATAGTAAATAACATCATACTGTAATCGCAAGTATGCACTAACAGCGATAATCTATCACATGTAATCTGATAGCATAAGTATAGCAATATGAATATGCAACTATCATGATCAGGGTACACCACCAGGGTACTACATCTACATGAATCAAATGCATATCAACTAAATCCTGAATGCGGGATAATTAATAATCTAATGCATAAATCATCAGCAAGGAAAAACCCGGTGTAAATCAACAACACCCCAAATCCCAAAATCTTCAGATGCCGTCACCAGGACTGGCCCCCATATCCTGTAAATCTCATGGAACCTGAGTGCCCAACATCGGCACTAAAAAAACCACATATCATATCTGTATATCTCGTGGAACATGAGCGCCCAATATCGACTCTCGCAATCCTCGGAACATGAGTGTCCTATACCGACACTCGCAATCCCCATAGCCATATATCACACGGAACATGAATGTCCAACCTTGACATTCGCAATCCACGGAACATGAGTATCCAACCCTGACACTCACAATCCTCATATCCATACGTCTCACGGAACCCGAATGTCAAACTCCGTCATTCGAAATCCAAAACCATATATCTCTCGGAACATAAGTGCCCCACATCGACACTTGAAATCCCCAAATCGCATGAAAAACAAATCTCAATGCGTAAATCCATGTAATATGACATATGCAACATAGAACAACAATATGCGCATATCAAGGGAAAATCCGCTATTTAATTGCATCAAGTCATTAAATATATCACGCGGTTCCTAATTATCTAAATCCAATATTATGTTATATATACATATATAATATCGCCCCATACCACTGATATATATCATATAAAGCTGAACATATAACTATAGCAAGGTATATGTGTGAGCATGTAGGTATAGCAAGGAAGATGTGTAAGCATGTAGGTATAGCAAGACAGATGTGTAAGCATATAGGTGTACAGGTATGCTATATTTCATATGCGCCATCGCACAAGAATTAATGCCTCAATGTCGCTAACCAATAGCAAGGTATATCATATGAATATTTGCGTTATGCATATCAAGGCAATTACTGACAATGTGTGTGTAGCATACAATGAGTGCTCGTGCAATATGGACTGTCAATAATAGTGCAGTGTACAAGGGATACAGGTTCAGGCACAACAAGTAACTATATGCAATGAAGTTCATGCACCATCTCTATCTGTGCATATAAACATGCGGCTAATATCATATCATATCTAGCCCTGACGCTTAACGCCATATGGGCGATTTCCCCGTAGATGTTAAATCTACTCACCGACAATCTCCAGCTAGGTAGATCCAATCACCCGCTTCCCTTTCGTCGGAGCGCTCGAAGTCCCCGCCTGCGATCCTAAAATTTCACAAACACGTCACATAAGGCTAAATATTCTACGCCGACACAAAGATAACGAAACGCAAGGATAACGCACATAAGATAATTACACTGTGCACCTGGTGCACAAAACGCGTATGACACGACACAACCCTAGCTAGGATCGCTAAACTACGCAACCACCAAGCCTAGACCCCGATCGTACCGATCGCGCACTCACAACACAATATATCGCGAGGAAGATAATAAATATAACATCGCAACGCCCATTAGAACTTACGTCCAATTATATCTGAAAACCTAGTAAGCAACTTTTCTCATTTTAGCTCAAGTCTAGAATTTAACACAATTCTAGCGATCTCCATCACCACAAAGTAGCTTAACTAAGTCATCCAAACCATTGCTAAAATTTCAATCTCACCCAAATATGTTTTACTAAATGTTAGTTTGTTATTAATCTCAATTAGACAAATTAGGAATTTAACAACTAACTTTCACCCACTATGTTAAGTTTTCCAAGTCTTCACTTATAAATTAACCACTTCAACAATTTAAACCTTAACTAGATCTTCACTGCTCTTCATGAAAATTCTAAACATGAACTTTAAAGCTATATTAAACAATTAATAAGCTAGCTTAAAGATTTAAAACAATATTTAAAGTTTAGGGTTAGGATTATACCTCCAAAGATTCACAACTAGCAACTAAACCCCAAATTTAAGCCTCCAAAATGAAGTGTTTAATGAAGATCCAAGCTTGTTTAGAGTTGAAGAAAGATGGGTAGGGATTTATTTATGAATTTGTGGGATTATTTGAGGATTTGTGATGATTTTTGTGAGCTTGATGAAGTGAAAATGAGGCAAAGGAAGCAAGAGGGCAGCAAGGGGATAGGTTTCGGCCAAGGCAAAAGAGAGGGGGGTTTTGTGAAAATGGGTGGAAAATTCTAGCTAAAAACAACAATAAATGCTCATTAATGCAAATAATATCTTATGCCACCTCAATTCTTTTCTTTAAAATTTCATTTTAATTTCACAAATATCTAGATATTTTGGAGAGAAAGAATTAAGCTTAAACTAGTGATTAACTTAGCATAGATTCACTTTAGTAGTAATTAACCCAAACAAAATTGTAATTACCACTAATTACATACATAATTAACAACTTATAATAATATTTTAATTAGGGAAAAAATATCTATGTGAACCAAAATTTTCAAGTGACCACCAAAACCCGCAAACTAGCAATATTCTAGTTAAATTATGTGCAGTCAAGTCTATACTGAAAATTAATCACTTCCAGGTTTTTTTTCTGAAAAACACCGACTATTTACCCTAAAACGGAAAAAATCGCATAACAATTTCTAAAACGTTACAACACCGTACACACATAAACTGATGGGCACTCTGCATCCATTATGCTTGGCAAGCGCCGGCTTCTGGCGAGCGCGGGCGTCGGCTTCTGGCGTGCTCGGACGCCGATCGTCTTCAGCAATGTTATTCGGATGCACGTGCCAGACCATGTACTTCTCCAGTTCAGTTTGAGGAAGCACATACGAGGCGCGGTGGAGCAGACACCACGACAGGGTGAAGTGCTAGTTGGGGATGCTTGGCTTGTGGAGTATTAGATTTGGGTCGGTCGATGGTACGATTGGGTACACCACATAGCCGATAAGACTACCAGGTATACCGATATATCAGTACATTTTCTGGTATTAGATTATTACTCGCAGATTTGTCATCACAGCCGCCCCTCCGCCCACCTCATATACGCCTCGAGAACCGATAGAGAGAGATTTAGTAAGTTTATATCAAACCTTTTGAAACTAAAATCTTATTTTTATGAAATTCATTATTTTATTTACCATCAATATAGGTCCATACCATTTACGCGTTGGAGGATATGGCTGATAAGGGTATTAGTCACACCAGGACTCAGCGAGCTGCTTTATGAATATCAAGTCCCTGATCAGGATTGTGATGACGAGGCACAGATTCACACGTCCACCGGCCGTGCCTGCACCGCCCGTGCCTTCGCTACCCATCCCTGCACCACCCGTGCCCCCGCCACCCGTGCCTCCACCAGCTGTGTCTGCACCTGCCATTCCTATCATGTATGCACGACATAGACAGAGATAGTCGGCGTCGTCTCAACATCCCGATGAGTACGAGCATGGACCATCACAGTTAGAGCCGTCTTAGCGGCCTGCCGCCGACGAAGCCGGACCATCACAGCCTCGACATCCTGTAGCGAAGAGAAAGACACCTGGGATGGTGCGACGACTTCGTTAGATTGTCATGAGTGATCGTGTTGTATTGTGATGCGATGAATTTGTTATTTATTTTACATTATTTATTGTTTTCAGCTTATTTTTCTTCGCCGTTTGGGTGTCGTATATTGTGCGTAGATTGTGTCTCTGCCGTTTGGGCATTGAGTCTCCGCCGTTTGGGCATTAAGTTAGCTCCGTCTGTGTATGATATTATTTTATTATGCTTGTATATGAATTTTATTCAAAATTTACAAAGGAGGTGCTGTCCAATTTTCCCCGATTATTTCTTTACAAAACAACACTTTAATTCATTTTAATTCAAACATTGATTCTCTCTCACACAATCACATGTTCATACACGATATATTACACATACATGGTACACCCATCCACAACATACACGAGAATGACGCAAACAAAATAGATAGAAAAAACAGTAATAACGCCATAATTCATCACTAAAATTTCAAAAATAAATCCTCTACGTTACTTAGCTCCGCAACAACAAAATTAATCTGATCTGTAATTGCATCAATGGCCTCATCACCTAGCGCGGAATCTCAAGTGAGTTTGAGGTGGTTCAAAGTCCGACGGTGCATAAAAATGCGGTAACGAGAGCTTGCAGAGTACTCGATATTGTGACCTGAAAGAAGACCCATAGAATGAAAGAAGTGGAGAAGATGATTTGCTTCCCCATGGGTCATGGGTTACTTCTTCATGAGGAGACGGTAGCGCATCCAATACGGCTAAATGCAAGAGCCACAGGATTTCACGATTGATCTTCATCGGCCAATTGATACCCCCTCGTAATCGATAGAGAATGCCTTTGTAACAAGAGTAGTTAATCATCGTATATACAGAGTTCACCACGGTGTAAGTGTTAGTTATATGTATGCCCTAGAGGCCATTACTGTACATTGGATGTATATTGTAGTGGATGCTGGGACATATATAGGGAGGACTTTCTTGCTCGACATGATAGTATGCTATCTGGTTACTCTTTACCTTAACGTGTACAAAGATTGTCTTTCTGTTACATGTTGGTAAAGCCCTTAGGATGTGTACTTGACTACCTGGACTATGATGCGGATCATACTAGTGGGGACATCGTAGTCCATAAGTACATCCTTCAAAGTCCCTAGTCGTGGGTGTATCGAGACAGGGCATCGATATACCAGAGTAGACTAGCGTATACCTTCTCGACCCATACAGATGGGCGATGGATGATCCCATATCCATTGGTGTTTGACATCGGAGATGATATACGGGTGCTCAGTGGAGACTGGGTACACTGGACGGACTTGCCGAGAACTCCCAGATGGTATTATACCTTACGTCAGATGGCAGTTCTCTGGTGACACTGGTACAGAGTAGTCTGTTGACCCGAGATCGTCATAGAGTCTTGTGTGGTTCCCACTGTGCTTTGATTTCCACCTTACCACGTCCAAGAGGGCGTGCAAAACGGTGGCTTTTGGGTACAGTCCCGAATCACATGGAGGCAATGAGCGATAGGAGGGGATTCGTCTCTCCCGGTATAGGGAGTTGATGTTGCGCTGTGTTCGATTGGCTATAACAGGAAATCCCTGGCCAGGGTTGCTGAGATTTACTGGTAAGTGTTACCAGTAGTTTCTCGAATAGTTATAGACCTCATATCGACACGACTTATCAAGCTATTGGGGTCTGACGTTTACCACCCCTAGGCGAGATATGCGACATATCAGACGACGAGACCGGACTGTACGGTAAGTGTTACTGGTTGGATTCACAGGAGTGTGAGCGGGCTTGCTCGTCGATCTTCTGATCGCTCAATACCTGGGTGGCCGTTACGTTTAGCAGACCGCTTGCGGCTTGTGGGTGTTTGATATGATCATCACCTGCTGCCGGCGTATTGACGAGTCTTTAGAGTCCTACACAGAGGTTTCCTGGCTCAAGCGAAACGAAATAGGAGCGCATATGGGATATGTGCGGGACCGAGAATAATGCGTGTATGTGATACCGTATTTCATTCTCGTGATGAATGTGTCGAATGGTTGTATGCGATATAACCTAGTTATCGAATCAAGGATTGATTCGATAAATCGATACATTGTATATTAGTCGGTTATATGCGATATGACCGGATCGTTAAATCAAGTGTTGATTTAATGATTTAATGCATAATTATATATTTGATATATTACTTTGCATTAACTAGTATTGGTTCACTTTAAATGGATTTTCTCACTTGAAGTTCACAAGTTGTATATGAGATATACTTTTGTGCACAAGATTGTATCATGTTTGATGATGCATGCTTATATGGTTAAGTGTAAAGAACTAAACCATGGTTAAATTGATGTTTAGGGTTTTGCTTATTCATTCATTTATTTATTTATTCTTTTAGGAAAATATAAAGAAAGAATGGTGGCTTTGTTTGTTTGTTTGTTGAAGCTTCATGAAGCTTTGAACAAGTCCACCATTCTTGTCTCATTCTTAACCCTAACCATTAAAACTAACCATGGTATATTCTCTACACCTAACCAAGGTTATGATATGATAAGTATTCATATTGATTTTCTTTTTAAATGAACTTATCATATCATTATCTTCATCTTCTTCTTCTTCTTCACATGAAGAAGCTTGCTACCAACAATGGCAAAGTGAAAAAGAGTGAGAAATCCAATTCTAAAGTGAACCCACTTCCTATTTCTTCATCCTCTACCTCTTGCCAAGTAGTATAGGGTGTTTCCTTCATAATTTTTCATGGCTTGGTGAAGGTGGAGCTTGATCTAGTGATGCCTCGACGTAGATCATCTTCAGCGTCGTAGTCGATGACCTAGCCCGTCCATTCTCCGATGAAGCCGACACTAGAGCCCGGGATCCGATGATCGCAGCGAGGAGACATCATCACGGAGCTATGGAGGTGGAGCACCGGATCTACAAAGGTTGTATTTCCGTTCACTTAGTTAATTTGTTAACTAGTTACTTTTGTCGCCTAAAATTCTAGTTAACGATCCGTATTAGGGTTTCTCGGCACCCGTAAAGTTTGAAATTGGCATGGTTGATGCCTTGTGAGACCACATTAGTGTGCCTAGGAACCCTACAGTGGTATCAGAGCCTAGCTAGAGCCTTAGGCGAAGCGTAGACGAAGTTTGAAACCCGAACGAACCGAAACCCTAACACAATCCATGCTCTCTGGACTTTTTCTAAAAACTGGGATTTTTCCAGATTAAAAATTCTTAAAAATATCAGCAGGAAGATATAAGAATTATGGTGCAAAACGAGCTCATGATGCGTCTAAACCACCGCGGAAACGCGGCAGAAGCATGGCTTCTGCCGCGGTTCCGCCGCCTACTGTTCACAATGCGCAATATTTTTTGCACAGTAATTCCTCATTTCTGGTGCTGAGTTTTATGGGAATTTTTAATATTTATTCAAGAGTTGCATTTTCTGGGGTTGTTTTGGGGATTCGAATGTTCGATCGGATTATCAAATTTTGTCTGTGTGGCTTTCCGGATAATTTTAGAATATGTTAAAAAGTTCGACCGGATATAAATACCCAATTTTTCCCCTGTCGGGAAATTTCCAAGTGTTGGATTTTTCCGTAGTTTAATGACGTTCTAAGTAGTGCAAGTAACTCGATGGACCCTCTAGAAGACAACAAACCTTAACTCGATTATGTGACCGTCTTGAACTGCCCTTTGAACCTTAGGATTTGGGGCAGTACGGCGTGCCACATGTGAGGCGTTGGCTTGACCCTTCTACGGCTGGACCGTTGGTACTGAGGCACAAACTGAATGTTTTTAGACTTGTTTCATGTGTTGATCTGTATCGGGAAAACTTGGGTGTTCAAATGTTCGATCGGAAAGTTTAACATTTTCTAATTATCTGGAATGTGATACAATACTTGGAATTCACACATAGTTATGAGATAACGGAATGAATATTATAAACATAGCAGTTTAGTCTCAATTGAACATAGCAGTTTAGTCTCAATTGATCGGTTGCCACGGAATTTTGATATGATCAAAAGTCCGTTGCAATCACGTAGCGTACGCGGATACTCGCCGGGTAAACTTAATAGACAGCTACATCCCTTAGCCCCGACCAAGTGACTGTAGGAGAACCCCGTCGCCGAAAGCATCCGTCCGGGTGCTCGCGGTAGCGGTGTTCCGCCTTGGTTCACTTCGTCGACAGTATCGGGGGTGCGGCCGTCTACTGAAGTTTGCGACGAGTATTCGATCAGGATGTCGGGAATCTTGTTGAATTGCCCGACTTGATATTGAAAAGAGTTTTCGATAATGAGACAAAAATGCGGGGTTTATAATTGTTAGGCATGCGATGTCTAAAGAATTCATTTGGTCAGGCATGCGATGTCTGAGGTGGTTGCGGATTCCAACTGTTGTAGTTTTACACTTTCTTTTCTGTGACCGTAAGTGTAATATGTGATATCGCCGGTTTCGTTGCTATATGTCAACGACAATTGGGATGCGCATATTTACTTACGTTGATGACATGTGATGTTATGTGTTGCTGGATATGTTATATTGGATCGTCGTGTTTGAATAGCCGGGGGTTTTTATGTGAGATGAGTGTTTTTCATTTTCATTCATGTAAAAACTTGTATGTAATATTCTTTTTATTGGGGCACTTCCAGGTTGCGGAAGATGTCACCTTTTGTATATTATTTACTTTTCCGCACTAGGATAGACCCAAGGAGGGGAGCACAAGTAACCGGGTTCTGGGGTCCAGTGGGAGACCAACTCGAGGAGTCGAGTCCGGGTCTCCTAACTCTAGAATTGGCAGGGTTGCTTGCCGCTCTCGTAGGGGTCTAGGGGTGTGGGTTTGGCTATTCATCACGACCGTGGAATCCGTGTTTTATACTGGCTCGTATTGAAAACACGGACGTCCTAGTAAATCCAATATTTCATATGATTCTTCTGCTGCGATATCTGTGATGTGATCATGTGATGTTCTGTGATAGATACAGTATATAGTATATATGATATATTATATAGACGTTACTTATGTTTTACACCCGCGCTAGCCCTGCCCCGCTCTGCCGTTAGTTACCTAACCTAACGGTGCACGAGGGGACATCGAGGCGAATGCGGATGGCATAAGTGTACGTCGTATTTATCTGTGATGTTTAGGTACTTAAATGATGGGACTTCATTAATGTGATTAATGAAATAAAAGAAACCTAAGATGTTGTAGAATCGAATTTCAAAATAAAACAGGTAGCTACAGTTCTTGCTTTGCACAGCGGTATATATGATATATCCTGCACCTTATTCGATGAGGAAAGGACCGAGATCCCTTTACCGGGAGTGACTCCTTTAGCAATAACTGGCAGATGCTACACACTCGGTTTGTCTTTTGATTGCTTTTAAGAGTTTTTGCTTTGCACAGTGATATATATGATATATCCCGCACCTCATTCGACGAGGAAAGGACCGACGATCCCTTCACCGGGAGTGACTCCTTTAGCAAAACTAGAAAAGCCTCAAAAGCACTCCATTTTAAAATTATTTGATTCTACAACGATATCAAGTTCATTACGCAATAGGTTTTCAGAAAAACCTGTCGTAGCCCTCCGTCATTTCAGATAAGTCCTATTTAGTATTCGTGCTACGTTTGTTGACCTCTGTCAAGGCGTAGTGTGCGGTAGCTAACTAGTATTTATCTGCTTATGCATATGATGCAGATTGGATTAGGATAGTCGTGCGGCCTTGTTGACCTCCGTCAAGGGTCGTGCGGGTGGGTTTAATTCGATCAAGAAATGACGGGTTGAACTTGACTAGTATCCTATGGTTTGTTGACCTCCGTCAAGGTCATAGGGTGCTAGGGGCAAAACATTATCGGGAATTTAAAGTGTTGAAATTTGCAATGAGATTGCATACCTTCTATGAGATAGTTGGATCCCGATACCCACTGCGAGTAAGAGTTACTCCTGGGAGAGTTTTACACATTACAATTAGCCGATCAAGTAGGTGTCTAGAAAGGTGTTGACGAGGTTATGCCTCTGGGAAAACGAGGTTTAACATTAATTAGGTTCGTGCGAAAGCACGGGGGACCTCCCTCAAAGTACCGACACTGGCCTGGCTGAAAGATTGGCGAACTTGTAGTTTGTAATTAATCCCGGCTAGTCTTTCCTTTTAGGGTTTGAAGGAAGATTTGATAAAAAGCAGTGGGAGCCATCCTGATTAGATAAAATAATAACCAATCTATTCTTGCAAGAGCGCACGCTGAGTGTTTTCTTCTCTCTCTCTCCAGGTAGCGACCATATCATGCCTTAATCAAGATAATAATACGGATTATTGACCGAACCCGCTTGTTATACTGAGCTGGGGAACGTTGGTCCCGCTCCAACTTATAATTGTTATAAGACAGAGCAGGAAATTGGGGAATACCAGAATTCCCGTGCCGCCCAAATGAAGAAAGTGCATGAGATGCATCATCTTCGGGTGTGTTCATTATACAGAACTGTTTCTCAGTATCCTCCGCATCCTTGGTATATGATACCGGATCAGGATCTCAGATATGTAATCTGTTACATAGGGCTATAAAAGGGTAGAAAAACTGAGAACGGGTGATAAGTTTCATGAGGCAGAAAACGGGGCAAGTGTTGCAGCCAAGTCTGTTGGTCACTGTCACCCTGTATTACCAATACATTGATTCTGAACGAATGTTATTAGATACCAAACCTGATATACAAAATCATATCAGTCTCTTTATTAGTAAAGAAATGATATAATTTTGTATTGTTGGATAATGTTTTGAACATTTCCTATATCAAAAGTTGATCGGTTCAGGCACGTTATCTAAAAGCATTGATGTTCTAAATCAAACTACAGTTCTTAGTATATGGAACACACATAAGAGGAAGAGTTCAGAAATGAACGAATTCTTCTTAAGGTATTGTAGACTAGGTCATATCAAATGCGACCCGACTAGCTGAAGTTACATAAAGATGCATATTTAAAAGAGTTTGAATTTACATCTTGTGAAACTCGCCAGTCATGTCACAAAGATAAGATGACCATAGCTCCGTTTACAGGAAACAGAGAAAGAGTTAGTGAACTCTTGGGATGATACATGTTGATGTATGTAGGTCCCCTGTCTACACATGCCAAGACCGGTTCTTTGTACTTAATTACATTCTCTGATAATCTCTCGAGATTCAGATCTATGTTCTTGTTGAAACACAAGTCCGAACCTTTTGAGATATTCACGGAATATAAGTTAGAAGTAGAGAACCAAAATACGGGTATAAGTATTATGTCCTATGATGAGATCGAGGAGGAGAATACTTAAGCACGGAATTCTTGGACCATTCTAAAGGAGAATGAGATTCTCTCTCAGCATTACTCCTCCGTATACACCATAGCACGATGGTATATCGGGGCGGAGCAATCACACCCTATATGATAAGGTGTGCTCTATGATGAGTACTACTGAGTGACCTTTTTTCCTTTTTGGGGCTATGCACTTATGAAGTTGCATACCTATTGAATAGGGTTCCAATCAAATCAGTTGCCTACCATCTCATATGTGATATGGAAAGGGAAGAGCCCATGTCTTAAGCTAGTTAAAGATTTGGGGTTGACCGGCCTATGTCTGAAAGCAAAATCCGGACAAGCTCGAGGCAAGGTCTGTAATGTAGAACTGGAAAGGTTCCAGCTATACAAACTACAGCTGATGATTTGATAGAACCAAAGGATTCAGTAGATTCCAACGAACCTCAGCCTCTCCGCCGATCTAGTAGGGTTCCTCACCCATCTGAGAGATACTTCTGTTTCTCTATGACAGTGGAAGCGAGGATTGCATCATAAGATGATGACCCAACTAGCTTCGAGCTGGCCATCAGGAGTAAGACTCTGTAAGAATGGCTGGATGCTTAGCGATCTGAGATGGAATCCATGTACACCAACAAAGTATGGACTTTGGTTGCTATATCTGAAGGGTTAAATCCCCATCAGGAGCAAGTATATCTTGAGAAGATTACTTGGTGTACATGGAAAAGTTGAGACTTTCAAAGCTAGACTTGTTAAAGGTTTTCGTCATCAACCAGGCGTGAATAATGATGAAACCTTTTCTAAGGAGCTATGTTTAAGTCCATCCGGATCCTACTTGCCATGGCTACATACCATAACTACGATATCTGGCGGTTGGGTGTCATGACTGCTTTTCTAAATGATGTTTTAGAAGAGAGCGTCTATAAGTACACAGCCAGAGGGCTTCGTAGACAGTGGGAGCAGCGGAAACGTGTGCAAGATGCTTTATAGGATAAAGCAGACATCGCGGAGTTGGAACATCTGTTTTGATGTAGTAGTCAAATAGTTTGACTTCATCAAAATGGTAGATGAACCTTGTATAAACAAAAGGATAGTAGGGAGTATGGTGACGATCCTCGTAGAGTACGTGGATGACATACTCTTGATAGGGAAGGAGTTTCCTATGCTACGCTCGATCAATCTCCGTTTATCACATGGATTCTCCATATAGGATCAAAGTGATACCTCCTAAATCCTGGATTTTGGATCTATGAGATAGATCTAATTGGATGCTCACTAGTTGTAGTGGGATGGTATCAATCGATCCTGGGGAGAATCACTGGAAAGGTTCCAGGGTGATAAAGATGGCTGAATGTCAGTCACAGGCATTGTCTTTACCCTCAATCGAGGGACGGTATGTTGGAAGAGTTCCAAGCTAGATACCGTGGCATACTAGACGATAAAGGCAGGATACATCGCTACTTAAGATGCTACCAAAGAGGCTGTTTGGGTGTATATTGGTTCATGAGATGAACTACGTTCCTACCATTGTGAGACAATGGAGTTTTGGCTTATGCCAAGGAACGCCGGTCCCATCAGTGATCCAGACATATTCTAAGGCAGTATCACCTGATCATGGAGATGGTTGATCTCTAAGGGATCGAGGTAAGGAGAGTAGACTCAGATGAAAACATGGCGGATCCACTCACGAAGGCCTATTCCCAGAGAGAGACTATTATGGGATGGTTGAGTATGAGATACTACAACCACTGCTATCAGATAGCCCTAGTGCAAGTGGGAGATTGTTAGTTATATGTATGCCCTAGAGGCCATTACTGTACATTGGATGTATATTATAGTGGATGCTGGGACATATATAGGGAGGACTTTCTTGCTCGACATGATAGTATGCTATCTGGTTACTCTTTACCTTAACGTGTACAAAGATTGTCTCTCTGTTACATGTTGGTAAAGCCCTTAGGATGTGTACTTGACTACCTGGACTATGATGCGGATCATACTAGTGGGGACATCGTAGTCCATAAGTACATCCTTCAAAGTCCCTAGTCATGGGTATATCGAGACGGGGCATCGATATACCAGAGTAGACTAGCGTATACCTTCTCGACCCATACAGATGGGCGATGGATGATCCCATATCCATTGGTGTTTGACATCGGAGATGATATACGGGTGCTCAGTGGAGACTGGGTACACTGGACGGACTCGCCGAGAACTCCCAGATGGTATTATACCTTACGTCAGATGGCAGTTCTCTGGTGACACTGGTACAGAGTAGTCTGTTGACCCGAGATCGTCATAGAGTCTTGTGTGGTTCCCACTGTGCTTTGATTTCCACCTTACCACGTCCAAGAGGGCGTGCAAAACGGTGGCTTTTGGATACAGTCCCGAATCACATGGAGGCAATGAGCGATAGGAGGGGATTCATCTCTCCCGGTATAGGGAGTTGATGTTGCGCTGTGTTCGATTGGCTATAACAGGAAATCCCTGGCCAGGGTTGCTGAGATTTACTGGTAAGTGTTACCAGTAGTTTCTCGAATAGTTATAGACCTCATATCGACACGACTTATCAAGCTATTGGGGTCTGACGTTTACCACCCCTAGGCGAGATATGCGACATATCAGACGACGAGACCGGACTGTACGGTAAGTGTTACTGGTTGGATTCACAGGAGTGTGAGCGGGCTTGCTCGTCGATCTTCTGATCGCTCAATACCCGGGTGGCCGTTACGTTTAGCAGACCGCTTGCGGCTTATGGGTGTTTGATATGATCATCACCTGCTGCCGGCGTATTGACGGGTCTTTAGAGTCCTACACAGAGGTTTCCTGGCTCAAGCGAAACGAAATAGGAGCGCATATGGGATATGTGCGGGACCAAGAATAATGCGTGTATGTGATACCGTATTTCATTCTCGCGATGAATGTGTCGAATGGTTGTATGCGATATAACCTAGTTATCGAATCAAGGATTGATTCGATAAATCGATACATTGTATATTAGTCGGTTATATGCGATATGACCGGATCGTTAAATCAAGTGTTGATTTAATGATTTAATGCATAATTATATATTTGATATATTACTTTGCATTAACTAGTATTGGTTCACTTTAAATGGATTTTCTCACTTGAAGTTCACAAGTTGTATATGAGATATACTTTTGTGCACAAGATTGTATCATGTTTGATGATGCATGCTTATATGGTTAAGTGTAAAGAACTAAACCATGGTTAAATTGATGTTTAGGGTTTTGCTTATTCATTCATTTATTTATTTATTCTTTTAGGAAAAGATAAAGAAAGAATGGTGGCTTTGTTTGTTTGTTTGTTGAAGCTTCATGAAGCTTTGAACAAGTCCACCATTCTTGTCTCATTCTTAACCCTAACCATTAAAACTAACCATGGTATATTCTCTACACCTAACCAAGGTTATGATATGATAAGTATTCATATTGATTTTCTTTTTAAATGAACTTATCATATCATTATCTTCATCTTCTTCTTCTTCTTCACATGAAGAAGCTTGCTACCAACAATGGCAAAGTGAAAAAGAGTGAGAAATCCAATTCTAAAGTGAACCCACTTCCTATTTCTTCATCCTCTACCTCTTGCCAAGTAGTATAGGGTGTTTCCTTCACAAGTTTTCATGGCTTGGTGAAGGTGGAGCTTGATCTAGTGATGCCTCGACGTAGATCATCTTCGGCGTCGTAGTCGATGACCTAGCCTGTCCATTCTCCGATGAAGCCGACACTAAAGCCCGGGATCCGATGATCGCAGCGAGGAGACATCATCACGGAGCTATGGAGGTGGAGCACCGGATCTACAAAGGTTGTATTTCCGTTCACTTAGTTAATTTGTTAACTAGTTACTTTTGTCGCCTAAAATTCTAGTTAACGATCCGTATTAGGGTTTCTCGGCACCCGTAAAGTTTGAAATTGGCATGGTTGATGCCTTGTGAGACCTCATTCGTGTACCTAGGAACCCTACAGTAAGGGATGCACCTCTTAATTTCATCGATTGATGGCGATCCTGCAAATGAAGATCCCAACATTGAGAGAGTGCGAGGCTAAGAACTGAGTGGGAGAAAGATAGAGAATGTGATGACGATGAGATCTGAGAGTGTGAGAGAGCTCGGCATAGATAGTGAGATTCGAGATAGAGAGTAAGAGATTGAACTCTTAATATAATGAACACAATCATTCACGAGTAAAAACACATACCCGTGAATGATTGTGTTTCTTTTTGGGGCGCACTTTCAAACTGCGCCATAGAAAAAACACAGACCTATGGATGAGTATGTTTCTTTTTTTTTGACGCAGTTTACCACTGCACCCCAGAAAAAATCATTCCCATGAATGATTGTGTTTCTTTTTGGGGCGCATTCAAACCGCGTCATAGAAAAACATACCCGTGAATGAGTATGTTTCTTTTTGGGACGCATTTTGCAACTGCGCCCAAAAAAAAAGTCCTTACAATGACAATGATTCATATTATTTTGCTTTCATTAATTGTATGGAGCGCAGCACCCCATACAAATTTAAAGGGCAACAAATGTATAGGGCGTAGTTTGAAACTGTGCGAAACTGCGTCGTATACAAATGCTATGAACGCAGTTTGAAACTGCGCCCATAAAAAAAATTTATTTCACGCCGGCACCAGCGCTGAGCTGGCACCTACGAGGCAAAAAGTGGACTCTTTTTATAATTATTTTTTAAAGTGGTATTTTTATAATTATTATTTAAAGTTGGTTTACTAAAAAAAAATTGCCCTTATTATTTTGGAGAGAACAATTGAGATGAAAAGAAAAGGAAGGGGGCTGCCTCTTCTTCATCTTCTTTTTCTCTTAATTTTATAAAAAAGAAAAGTGGAGAGAAGAGAAGAAAAGAGAAAAAAGAGAAATTATTCACATCATCTCTACCTCTAATCCTATCAAGATTTTAGAGCTAGTTACTTCACATTTGAAATGTTCAAAGTGAAGTTGGAGCTTGGGTCGTTGCTTTCACCGTGGATCATTTTCGGTGAGACGGTCGGCCACCAAACTTGTTCCGTAGGCGACGGAGCTTAGTTAGGGTCTTCCACTAGACGAGTGGAGACACTACAAAGGTTGTCACTCTCTAAACTTCTTGTATGCTTACTTGTTTGTGCAATAATTAGTAAATGAATGATCTTGGTTTTGCAATTGGTGTTATGTTCATGAAAATTTTCGTTTGTTATTCATTCACGGTCCGCAAGTGTTACGACCCTAACGCTGATTGCCAACAAAGATTAGAGTTAATATTTTATTTTTTAATCTGAATAGAACTAGGGGTAGTTTGGTCATTTGTAACTTCTGTTAACACCGTTAGGGAACTCTAAATATTGTGGTATTTAAGTGCAGGAAAAAATATTGTGGTATTTGTAGGGTTGCTAGGCACTGTCACAGGGGTCTACAAGGCATCAACCATGCCCGATATAAAATTTAGACGTGCCGAACAAACCTGAAACAAGAACTTAAACTAGAGATTAGGCGAAACAAAGCAGGTAAACAACTTTACTTCTAAGAGTTTGGGATTACAACCTTTGTAGTCCGGTCCTTCACTTCGTTGAGGTCCCTTCGCTGCGATCATCATGTTCCCGGACTCTAGAGAGGCTCCACGAAGAGAAAGATGCATGCTTGCTTCCGATCTTCGATAACAAAGATGATCTACCTTGAAGTTTCATTAACACAAGCTCTCACTCACAAATGAAGTGAACACCCTAATCTAAATGGCAAGAATAGATTAGGATGATGAAGTAGGAATTTAGCTCTCATTTATTTTCTTTAACTCACTCATTTGCATCACTTCATAAAAAGCTAGAAAGCTTTTCATGAAAGAAGAAGGAAGATGATAATCTATTTCTTTTATGATGAATAATGAAAGTGTAGTGAGATTAGAAATGCAACCATAGGTTAAGTATGAAGACTTAACCCATGTAGAGAATTAACTATGGTGAAGGGTTGGGTTGGGTTAAGCAAATATCTACACAAAATATCCAAAGTCAAAGTCAAAGCTTCAAGAAGCTTCATGCGAGCTTAACCCTAATCCAAACCTTAACCACATTTAAACTCCACAAAACATGTTGCATTTATAACCCTAACATGTTACAATATTATATATCACATATACAATATTTATTGTAACAAAATAAAATAATACAATTAACATATATCGCATATATATCAATATATTACCCGAGTGAGAAAAAGAGTCTTTTAGTGAGCTAATAATAGTTAATGTAATTTAATATATCAAATATATAATTATACATTAAATTATCGAATCAACACTTGATCCAATAATCCGGCTATTTCATAAATAACCGACTAATATAGTCTGTATCAGTTCATCGAATCAACACTTGATCCGATGACCAGGCTATATCACATATACCCGGCCGATATCTCATATCATGAGAATCCAATACGGTATCACATACACGTATTGTTCTCGGTCCCGCACATATCATATATGTGCTCCTACTCCGTTTTTCCTGAGTCAAGAAACCTCTGTGTACGACTCTAAAGAATCGTCAATACGCCAGCAGTAGGTGATGATCATATCAAACACCCACAAGCTGCAAGCGGTCAGCTAAACGTAACAGCCACCCAGGTATTGAGCGATCAGAAGATCAACAAGCAAGCTTGTACTTTCTCCCGTAAATCCAATCAGTAACACTCCTGTACAGTCCGGTCTCTTCGTCTGATATATCGCATATCTCGCCTAAGGGTGGAAAACGTCATACCCCAATAGCTTGATAAGTCGTGTCGATATGAGGTCCATAACAGTTCGAGAAACTACTGATAACACTTACCAGTAAATCTCAGCAACCCTGGTCAGGGATTTCCAGTTATAGCCAATCAAACACAGCGCAACATCAACTCCCTATACCGGGAGAGATGAATCCCCTCATATCGCTCATTGCCTCCATGTGATTCGGGACTGTACCTAAAAGCCACCCTTTTGCATGCCCACTTGGACGTGGTATGATGGAAATCAAAGCACAGTGGGAATCACACAAGACACTATGACGATCTCGGGTCTACAAACTACTCTATACCAGTGTCACCAGAGAACTGCCATCTGACGTGAGGTATAATACCATCTGGGAGTTCTCGGCGAGTCCGTCCAGTATACCCAGTCTCCACTGAGCACCCATACACCATCCTTGATGTCAAACATCGATGGATAAGGGATCATCCATCGCCCATCATATGGGTCAAGATGCGTATACGCTAGTCTACTTTGGTGTATCGATACCCTGTCTCGATACACCCTTAACTAGGAACAGTTATAGGATGTACCCGTCGACTACCGTGGCCCCACTAGTATGATCTCATCATAGTCCCAGTAGTCGAGTACATATCCTAAGGGCTTTATCAACATGTAACATAGAGATAATCAGAGTACATGTTAAGATAAAGTGCAACCAGATAGCGTACTATCATGTGGAGCAAGAAAGTCCTCCCTATATATGTCTAAGCATCCACTACAATATACATCGTATGTACAGTAATGGCCTCTAGGGCATACATATAACTAACAATCTCTCACTTGCACTACGGCCATCTGTTGTGGTATCACATACCCAACAATTAGCTGTGGTTGAAGTATCTCATACTCAACCATCCCATAAAAGTCACTACAGGGAAAAAAGCATTTGTGAGTGGATCCGCGTTGTTGTCCTCTGTGTCTACTCACCTAACTTTGATCTCCCTAGAGATCAACCATCTCCATGATCAGGTGATACTGCCTAAGAATGATATCTGGATTTCTGATGGGACGGGGGTTCATTGGCTAAAGCCATAACTCTATTGTCACACAATGGTTGGAACGAAGTTCATCTCATGAACTTATATATCCAGACTACCTTTTTGGTAGCATCCTTGGTAACGATGTATCTTGCCTTTAATCGTCTAGTAAGTCACGGTATCTAGCTTGGAACTCTTCCAACATACCGTCCCTCCACTGAGGGTAAAGACAATGCCTGCAACTGACATTCAGTCGTCCTTATCACCTTGGAACCTTTCCAGTGATTCTCCCCGGAATCGATTGATACCATCTCACTACAACTAGTGAGAATCCTAACATCCATTTAGATCTATCTCATATATATAAAACCTAGGATTTAGGAGGTATCACCTTGATCCTATATGGAGAATTCTTATGATAAGCGGAGATTGACCAAGCATAGCATAGGAAACACCTTCCCTATCAAGAGTATATCATCCACGTACTCTACGAGAATCACCACCATACTCTCAACTACCTTTTTTTATATACAATGTTCATCTACCATTTTGATGAAGTCAAACTCTTTGACTACTACATCAAAACAGACGTTCCAACTCCACGATGCCTGATTTATCACATAAAATATCTTGCACACGTTTCCGCTGCTCCCACTATCTACAAAGCCCTCTGGCTGTGTACTTATAGATGCTCTCTTCCAAAACATCATTTAGAAAAGCTGTCATGACACCCAACCACCAGATATCGTAGTCATGGTATATAGCAGTGGCAAGTAGGATCTGGATGGACTTAAGCATAGCTTTGAAAGTCTCAACTTTTCCATGTACACTAAGTAATCTTCTCAAGATATACTTGCTCCTGATGGGGATTTAACCCTTCAGATAAAGCAACCAAAGTCCATACTTTGTTGGTGTATAAGGATTCCATCTCAGATCGCTAAGCATCCAGCCATTCTTACAGAGTCCCACTCCTGATGGACAGCTCGAAACTAGTTGGGTCATCATCTCATGATGCAATCCTCGCTCCCACTGTCATAGAGAAACCGAAGTATCTCTCAGGTGGGTGAGGAACCATACTAGATCGGCGGAGAGGCTGAGGTCCGTTAGAAACTATTGAATCCTTTGGTTCTACCAAATCATCAGCTGCAGTCTGTATAGCTAGAACTCTTTCCAGTTCTACCTCATAACCACTAATTTCTTCACAAGAAATTCCCTTTCTCTTAAAAAGTGGTATTCCGAGAAATAAAACATCTTTTGTTCGTCGGTGTGGTAGAAGATATTCCCTTGCGAATGCTTGGGATATCCAACAAACTTCCACTGAACTGATCTTGCCTCAAGCTTGTCCGTATTTTGCTTTTAAACATAGGCCGGACAACCCCAAATCTTAACATCTTAAAGAGATGGGCTCTTCCCATACCATATCACATATGGAGTGGCAGGCATCAGATTTGATTGGAACCTTATTCAATAGGTATGCAGCTTCTCAAGTGCATAACCCCAAAAGAAAATAGGCAACTCAGTAGTACTTATCATAGAGCACACCATATCACATTGGGTGCGATGGCTCCGCCCCGATACACCAACGTGTTGTGGTGTATACGGAGGAGTAATGCTGAGAGAGAATCTCATTCTCCATTAGAATTGTCCAGGAATTCCGTGCTCAAGTATTCTCCTCCCTGATCACATCAAAGGACATAATACTTATACCCGTTTTTGGTTCTCTACTTCTAACTTATATTCTGTGATTATCTCAAAAGTTTCGGACTTGTGTTTCAACAAGAACATATGTCTGAATCTTGAGAGATCATCAGTGAATGTAATGAAGTACAAAGAACCGGTCCTGGCATTTGTAGACAGGGGCTTCCATACATCTACATGTATCAATCCCAAGAGTTCACTAACTCTTTCTCTGATTCTTAAACGGAGCTGTGGTCTTTGTGACATGACCGGCAAGTTTCACAAGATGTAAATTCAAACAAATTTAAATATGCATCTTTATGTAACTTCAGCTAGTCGGGTCGTATTGATATGACCTAGTCTACAATGTCTCAAGAAGGATTTGTTCATTTCTGAACTCTTCCTTTTGTGTGTGTTCTGTACACTAAGAACTGTGGTTTGATTTAGAACGTTTATGCTTTTAGATAACGTGCCTGAACCGATCAACTCTTGATATAGGAAATGTTCAAAACATTATCCAACAATACAAAATTATATCCTTCTTTACTAATAAAGAGACTGATATGATGTTGTATATCAGGTTCGGTATCTAATAACATTCGTTCAGAATCAATGTATTCTAGTAATACAGGGTGATAACTGCCAACAGACTTGGCTGCAACACTTGCATCCTTTCCAACTCTTGAAACTTATCACCCGTTCTCAGTTCTCTACCTATCTGTAGCCCATGTAACAAATTACATTTGCGGGATCCTGATCCGTTATCTCATACTCGGGACGTAAACGATACTGAGAAACAGTTCTCGGTAATGAACACACCCGAAGAAGATGCATCAACATGTATTTCTTCGTTTGGGCGGCACGGGAATTCTGGTAATCCCCTATTTCCTGCTCGGTTTTATAACAATTATAAGTTGGAGCGGGACCAACGTTCCCTAGCACAGTATAACAAGCGGGTTCAGTCAATACATCCGTATTATTATCTTGATTAAGGCGTAACATAGTCGCAACCAGGAGAGAGAGAGAAGAAAACACTCAGTGTACGCTCTTGCAAGTTTAGATTGGTTATTAATATATATATATATATATATATCTAATCAGGATGTCTCCCACTGTTTTAGTCAAATCTTCCTTCAAACCCTAAAAGGAAAGACTAGCCGGGATTAATTACACCCTACAAGTTCGCCAATCTTTCAGCCAGGCCAGTGCCGGTACTTTGAAGGAGGTTCCCCGTGCTTTCGCACGGACCTAATTAAAATAAACCTCGTTTTCCCAGGGGCGTAACCCCGTTAACACCTTTCTAGACACCTACTTGATCGGCTAATTGTAATATGTAAAACTCTCCCAGGAGCAACTCTTACTCGCAGCGGGTATCGGGATCCAACTATCTCATAGAAGGTATGCAATCTCATTGCAAATTTCAACTCTTGAAATTCCCAATAATATTTTTACCCCTAGCAACTTATGACCTTGGCTAAGGTCAACAAATCATAAGCGCTAGCCAAGTTCAACCCGTCATTTCCCGGTTGAATTAAACCCACCCGCACGACCCTTGGCTAAGGTCAACAAAGTCGTACGACTATCCTAACTCAATCGCATCATATGCTTATACAGATAAGCGCTAATTAGCTACCGCACACTACGCCTTGGCTAAGGTCAACAAACGTAGCACGAATACTAAGTAGTACTTATCTGAAATGACGGAGGGCTACGATAAGTTTTTAAGAAACCCTTTTGCGTAATGAACTTGATATCGTTGTAGAATCGAGTGATTTTAAAAGGAGTGTTTTTTAGGCTTTTCTAGTTTTGCTAAAGAGGTCACTCCCGGTGAAGAGATCGTCGGCTCTTTCCTTATCAAATAAGGTGCAGGATATTTCAAAAATATCACTATGCAAAGCAAGAACTATAAAAACAATCAAAAGACAAACCGAATTTGTAGCATCTGCTAGTTTCACTAAAGAGGTCACTCCCGGTGAAGGGATCACGACTCTTTCCTTATCGAATAAGGTGCTAGATATTCTACAAGAAACACCGCTATGCAAAGCAAGAACTAGAGCTACCAGTTTTTAAACAAGTTTCTACAACATCTTTAGGTTCCTTTTAGCTTCATTAATCTCATTAATGAAGTCCCATTTTATTATGCTTCACAAGCATCACATATGAAACGAAATCTGCAATATAACATATATCTCATATATATAATATAAACATTCGTCTCAGGCAGTAATATGATCTCATCACAGAACATTGCAGCAGAAGAACAAATATGAAATATTAGATATACTAGGAGGTCCGTGTTTTAATACGAGCCTGTATAAAACGCGGATTCCACGGTCGCGATGAATAGCCAAACCCACATCCCTAGACCCCTACGAGAGCGGCAAGTAACACTGCCAATTCTAGGGTTAGGAGACCCGGTCTCGACTCCTAGAGATGGTCTCCCACTAGACCCTAGAACCCGGTTACTTGTGCTCCCCGCCTTGGGTCCACCTAATGCGGAAAAGTAAATAATATACAATGGTGACATCATCCTCAGCCCGGAAGTGCCCCAATAAAAGAATATTACATATAAATGAATTTTACATGAATGAAAAAGAAAAACTCTTATCTCACATAAAACCCCCGGCTATTCAGAACACGACGATCCAATATAATATATCACAGCAACACATACTATCTCATATCATCAACGTAAGTAAATATGGGTATCTCAATTGTCGTTGATGTATAGCAAAGAAATCGGCGATACACCACATATTACACTTACGGTCGCAGAAAAGAAAGTGTAAAACTACAACAGTTGGAATCCGCAACCTCCTTAGACATCACATGCCTAACCAAATGAATTCCTTAAACATCTCATGCCTAACAATTATAAACCCCGCATTTTAGTCTCGATCTCGAAAACACTTTTCAATATCTAGTCGGACAATTCAACAAGATTCCCGACATCCTGATCAAATGCTCGTCGAAAACGTTAGTAGACGGCCGCACCCCCGATGCCGTCGACGAAGTGCACTAAGGCAGAACACCGCAGCCTCGAGCACCCGAACGGATGCTTTTAGCGACGGGGTTCTCCTACAGTCACTTGGTCGGGGCTATGGGGCGTGGTTATCTGTTAAGTTTACCCGGCGAGTATCCGCGTACGCTACATGATTGCGATGGACTTTTGATCGCATCAAAATCCCGTGGCAACCGATCATCTGAGACTGAACTGCTAGATTTATAACATTCAAATTAGTTATCTCATAACTACTTGTGGATTCCAAATATTGTATCACAATCCAGATAAATAGACAATGTTAAACTTTCCGATCGAATAACAAACACCCAAGATTTCCCAAATAGCTCAACACTTGAGCGGAGTTCAAAAAGTATCCATCACATGCCACAGTACCAATGGTCTAGCCGTAGAAGGGTCAAACCAACGCCTCACATGTGACAACGCCGTACTGCCCCAAATCCTAAGGTTTAGAGGCGATTCAGACGGTCACATAATCGAGTTAAGGTTTGTGTTCTTCTAGAGGGTCCACCGCGTTACTTGCATTACTTAGAATGTTTTTAAACTACGGAAAAATCCAACACTTGGAAATTTTCCGGCAGGGGAAAAAGTGAGTTATTGATATCCGTTCGAACTTTTTAACACGTTCTAAATTACCCGGAAAAATTAAACGAAGTAAAACTTTCCGATCGAATCAACGAGTTCCCAATACATCCCAGAAAACTCAACACTTGAGTAATATTAAAAATACCCAGAAATATGCAGAAACACCAACGGATATTACTGTGCAAAATCAAAGCCCAATACCCCTGTACGGCCGCAGATCCGCAGCGCAATGCATGGTCTTGCCGCGGTTCCACGGCGGTTTGTGGGAATTACTGGCTCGTTTTGCACAGTAATTCTTATAATTCCCTGCTAATTTTTTTGAGTATTTTTAATGCAAAAAAAATCAACTTTTGAAAAATTTTGCAGAAACTAGGGTTTTACGGGTATTCGGAGTTCGATCGGACTTTAAATTTCGCCTAGACTTCGTCTAAAGCTCTAGCTTGGCTTTGATACCACTGTGGGATTACTAGGCACTGTCACAGGGGTCTACAAGGCATCAACCATGCCCGATTTATAATTTAGACGTGCCGAACAACCCTTAACCAAGATCTAAAACTAGAGATTAGGCGAAACAAAGCAAGTAAACAACTTTACTTCTAAGAGTTTGGGATTACAACCTTTGTAGTCCGGTCCTTCACTTCGTTGAGGTCCCTTCGCTGCGATCATCATGTTCCCGGACTCTAGAGAGGCTCCACGAAGAGAAAAATGCATGCTTGCTTCCGATCTTCGATAACAAAGATGATCTATCTTGAAGTTTCATTAACACAAGCTCTCACTCACAATGAAGTGAACACCCCAATCTAAATAGCAAGAATAGATTAGGATGATGAAGTAGGAATTTAGCTCTCATTTATTTTCTTTAACTCACTCATTTTCATCACTTCATAAAAAGCTAGAAAGCTTTTCTTGAAAGAAGAAGGAAGATGATGACCTATTTCTTTTGTGATGAATAATGAAAGTGTAGTGAGGTTAGAAATGCAACCATAAGTTAAGTATGAAGACTTAACCCATGTAGAGAATTAACTATGGTGAAGGGTTGGGTTGGGTTAAGCAAATATCTACACAAAATATCCAAAGTCAAAGTCAAAGCTTCAAGAAGCTTCTTGAAAGCTTCATGCAAGCTTAATCCTAATCCAAACCTTAACCACATTTAAACTCCACAAAACATATTGCATTTATAACCCTAACATGTTACAATATTATATTTCACATATACAATATTTATTGTAACAAAATAAAATAATACAATTAACATATATCGCATATATATCAATGTATTACCCGAGTGAGAAAAAGAGTCTTTTAGTGAGCTTATAATAGTTAATGTAATTTAATATATCAAATATATAATTATACATTAAATTATCGAATCAACACTTGATCCGATAATCCGGCTATTTCACAAATAACCGACTAATATAGTATGTATCAGTTCATCGAATCAACACTTGATCCGATGACCCGACTATATCACATATACCCGGCCGATATCTCATATCACGAGAATCCAATACGGTATCACATACACGTATTGTTCTCGGTCCCGCACATATCATATATGTGCTCCTACTCCGTTTGCCTGAGTCAAGAAACCTCTGTGTAGGACTCTACAGAATCGTCAATACGCCGACAGTAGGTGATGATCATATCAAACACCCACAAGCTGCAATCAGTCAGCTCAACGTAACAGCCACCCGGGTATTGAGCGATCAGAAGATCAACAAGCAAGCATGTACTTTCTCCCGTGAATCCAATCAGTAACACTCCCGTACAGTCCGGTCTCTTCGTCTGATATGCATATCTCGCCTAGGGGTGGAAAACATCAGACCCCAATAGCTTAATAAGTCGTGTCGATATAAGGTCCATAACAGTTCGAGAAACTACTGATAACACTTACCAGTAAATCTCAGCAACCCTGGTCAGGGATTTCCAGTTATAGCCAATCGAACACAGCGCAATATCAACTCCCTATACCCGGAGAGACGAATCCCCTCCTATCACTCAATTGCCTCCATGTGATTCGGGACTGTACCCAAAAGCTACCGTTTTGCACGCCCTCTTGGACGTGGTATGATGGAAATCAAAGCACAGTAGGAATCACACAAGACTCTATGATGATCTCCGGTCTACAGACTACTCTGTACCAGTGTCACCAAAGAACTGCCATCTGACGTGAGGTATAATACCATCTGAGAGTTCTCGGCGAGTCCGTCCAGTGTACCCAGTCTCAACTGAGCACCCGTGCACCATCCTTGATGTTAAACATCAATGGATATGGGATCATCCATCGCACATTATATGGGTCAAGATGCGTATACACTAGTCTACTCTGGTGTATCGATGTCCTGTCTCGATACAACCTCGACTAGCAACAGTTATAGGATATACTCGTCGACTACCGTGGCCCCACTAGTATGATCTCATCATAGTCCCAGTAGTCGAGTACATATCCTAAGAGCTTTATCAACATGTAACTTAGAGACAATCAGAGTACATGTTAAGATAAAGAGCTACCAGATAACGTACTATCATATCGAGTAAGAAAGTCCTCCCTATATATGTCCAAGCATCCACTACAATATACATCGTATGTACAGTAATGGCCTCTGAGGCATACATATAACTAATAGTATTATTCTGCAGAAGGGGTGTAGCATTATGGCATTATTAAACAATTGGAACTGCAAGATAGAACTTGAACTTATTAGGGTAACTAAAGCTTTAGTTTTGTTAACCAAAGCTATACCGATGAGCTATAGCTCAGTTAGTATGGGCATTCCCGTCTTGGGAAGAGTGCGGGGTTCAAACTCCAGAATCCCTAAGAGGGGAAATGACCACATATTAACATTTTCGGAGCAAATTCATGGGTTCTCTTGGTGTGTGTGTGATGTGTACTTGGGTGTGTTGTGTACATAGATTAGGGCTTATAGACCGATGCTTAAAAAAAGATTAATTAGAACTGAAACCAAATCTTCAAATTTTGGTGCTAGTCCAGGTCAGAACTTAACTGGATCTTTTTTTTTTTTTTTGAAGTAATAAAGTAGAGCAACTGCTCTACTTCACAAGATATATTAATATATAAATATTTACAGCACAAAGTGAATGCCATTTTCAGAGCCTAGCAACCTCATTTTTTTTGGGCCAAAGGTGATGGCACTAAGCCCAAATTAGCAACTCAGGTGTTTGTCTGCTGTGGCATTGGTATTAATAACGCACAATCGCACATACAACCCCATGAAAAGCCCAACAATACAAGCACTAGCAGCATCAAAGTACGAAGAGGCCTGAATGGTTGGGAACTACTTAAAGATCAATGCAAACAAAAAATTGTCTTGGTTTCATTCTCTATTTAATAGTACGCATCAAGTAGAGTTGAAAAAAATAAATTAATCATAATAACATATTAGTTTAATAAATCTATAATAGAACCTTATTATTAATACAATATTACCAATTATGATATTCACCCTGAATGATAGAACACAAGAAGGGGTCCAAGTGCTATACAAGAAATCTCTTTTTTTAAGGTAAAGAATAAAAAGTATCCTCTATCATACATGACGGATCAGCTGCTAATATTATACAGGCCTGTAGATTTTTCTCATATGAGCTTTTTACAAGCTAAAACATTCATCTATATTTGCCTATATAAATCATATAACATGGGGGTGAAAAAAGAATGGACTTGAATGACTATGAAATACATGTGCCGGAGTAGAATAGAACAAAAAGAAAAAAAAGGGAGATTATGGATAATGATCTAAATCAACCAAATCCATGGAAACCACTAGAGCTGTAGGAGTTTGAAAGAGAGGGTAGCTTTAGAAATGCAACCACACCACCCCCTAAAGAAAACAGAGAAGCAATGAAAAAGGCAGGGATGTTTCCGCCTCCAAAGAGAGCATCCCACGGCCCCGCACCAATTGAAACAATCATCTGCAAGGAAAGTGCACACAAATAACATATGAAAGACTAATAAGAATATAAAGGTGATCATACAGTAAAAAGTTGATCGTACTTGACAAAACAACATTGAGATGAGGGGGTTATGTTTTGGTTGGTTGGATAGTGTATCTCTTTTTCAACAATTACACTTTGCCCCCATACTTTTGATAACATGTTTCATAATTTTTGTGACTAACATTTTAGTAAATCACTATTGCACGCAGGCATGCAAACATACAAAAGCGCACACCCAAATACATGTATATATACATAAATAATCGTGCGCGCGCGCGCTCTCTCGTGCATGTCTATGCTATCAAGCATGCAGGCATATACACACAAACATGCACACTCAAATACATGTACACACAAACTCACACATACATATATTTATGCATGTACATGCGTACATAGAGTAATGATCTGGTGAGACGAAATATTTTGGTGAGACAAAGAGACGGACATTGTTGGTCGTTAAACTAGAAAAATAAATATATAGATAATTTTCATTAGCCTACTTCCGCTACTTCAAGTGTTTGCTTCGATGGAAGTCGATGGAAGTAGAGTCTGATAGTTACTTCCAAACGATGATGTGGATCCTATGTAGCATGCCTACTTCCGAATTTTACTTCCTTTTATTTTGGGTTGGAAGAAATTATAAAGCACAACATGGAAAACAAATAATAGTTTATTGTTACTATTTATTACTGTTGGCTATAGTGCTCTCAAGTCAATTATTGTAATCGCAGGCAGACAATTATGATGATTAAAAGAGGACCTATACGGGTAGAATAGTCTTATTTGAGACGATAGTATGCTATCTGGTTCATCTCTATCATCATGTATATGTATTATGTGGTATTACGAATCACTATTACATGTTAATAGAGCCCATAAGATGCTTGACTACCAGGATTATTGTGGCGATCACTTGTGAGAACTGGATAGATATTCGAATCTGGGCATCAATATTCTTAAATGTCTCTAGTCGTGGGGATATCGAATCTGGGCATCGATATTCCAGAGTAGATTAGTGTATACATTTCTTGACCCCAACGAGAGGCGATGGCCGGTCTGACAGTCATTGGTGTTAGTTAGTCACCAAAGATAGTATACAGGTGCTCATTGGGTTATGAGTTATACCGGACGGACTCGCCGGGAACATGCTAGATGGTATTATATATATTGTGAAATAATAGTTCTCAGGTAACACGAGTACAGGTTAGTTTGTCGATCTGAGATCGTCATTTATCCCGTGTGAATTCCCACTGTGCTTTGATTACTATCCTACCACGGCTCAAAGGAGTAATGCAAACAAGTTTTAATTAGGTACAGTTTCGAGCCATATAGAAGCAGTAAGTGGATTGTCAGGGATTCGTTTCTTCCTGTATTGGGGGTAGATGTCGCGTTGTGCACGCGTGGCCATCACCAGAAATCCTTGGCCAAGGTGGACGAGAATTACTGATTTGGATTAGTAGTTTCTTAGTGGGTGATAAGCTTCATACCGACACGACTTATCACGTTATTAGAGGTCTGACTTTATCCATCCCTAGACCCGATACTCTTAGACGAATATACCGTACTGTACGGAGACTGTCACTTTCAGGCTCAGTAGAGATACAGACAAGTTTGCATATCAGCTTTCCTTTCGTTCAATATCAGGGTAGCCGTTACGTACAGCTAGTGCTTATGGTTAAATCAATTGACAGCGTATTGTCGAGTCGTTAAAGTTCCATACAGATGGTTTTTCCGGTTCAGACGAAATGATGTAGTGGTCGTATATTGATACGTGCAGGGTTCCGATTAAGTGTGTGTGCTAGCTACACGAATTTTAATCAGGCGGATGATAATACTAACCGGCTTAGGATTAAGCCGGATTATTAAATCAAGTTTTGATTTAATAATTTGCATACATATATTTTGATATGTATATTCTAGTATTATGTTCATTGTGTTTTTCTATCTCTTGGGTATTCGTATATTGACACGAATACGGGCCTGTATTTGCGGGGACGTATTTTTGTAATAATACAAAAATACATTCTAGAAGGTGGACACCTCATTTGTTTTGATTTTCCATTTTTGGAAAATAGAAATGAGGTGGAGAGATGAGGTGGCTTATGGTATGGTGAGAAAGATGGGAAAATGAATTTTTAATTCATTTGCAAACACTATTGAGGCATGGTTGCATTTTAATAAAGAAAAAAGCTTTTTGGTTAAAAAGAAATAGTATGTCTTATTTTCTCACTTGATATTTTATTCATGTCAGTCTCATTCCTCTCTTACTTTAGCTCTTGGAGGTCCTCCTTATCTTATTTTCTTCTTGATTCTCAACTCATAAGATGATATAAAAAATGGATGAAGGAGGAGCTTCAAGAGCTAAAGCAAAAGGAATGAGAATAACATGAATAAAACATCAAGTGAGAAAATGAGGCATACTATTTCTTTTTAACCAAAAAAAATTTATTTATTAAAATGCAACCATGCTTCAATAGTGTTTGCAACCCATCTTTCTCACGATACCATAAGCCACCTCATTTCTATTTTCCAAAAATAAAAAATCAATACAAATGAGGTGTCCACCTTCTAAAATGTATTTTCGTATAAATAAAAAAATATGTCCCCACAAATACAGGCCCGTATTCGTGTCAATATATGAATACCAAAGATATAGAAAAACACAATTAACATAATACTAGAATATACATATCAAAATACATGTATGCAAATTATTAAATCAAAACTTGATTTAATAATCCGGTTTTAATCCTAAGCCGGTTGGCATTATCATCCGCCCGATTAAAATCCGTGTAGCTAGTACATACTTAATCGGAACCCTGCACGTATCAATATACGGCCACTACATCATTTCGCCTGAACCGGAAAAACCATGTGTGGGACTCTAAAGACTCAACCTTAAGCACGTCAGCGGCACTAGTTGTACGGAACGGCTACCGGGTATTGAACGAAAAGAAGGCCAACAAGCAAACTTGCATGTATCCTTACTAAACCTGAAAGTGACAGTCTCCGTACAGTCTGGTATGTTAGTCTAAGAGTATCGCATATCAGGTCTAGAAGGTGGATAAAGTCAAACCACTAATTACGCGATAAGTCGTGTCGGTGTGAAGCCCATCACCCACTGAGAAACTACTGATCCAAATCAGTAATTCCCGTCCACCTTTGCCAAGAATTTCTGGTGATGGCTACCAGTGCACAGCGTGACATCTATCCCCAATATCGGGTAAGACGAATCCCTGACGATCCGTTCACTGCCTTCATATGGCTCGGTACTGTACCCAATTAAAACATGTTGCATGACTCCTTTAAGCCGTGGTAGGGTAGTAATCAAAGCGGAACTTACACGAGACAAATGATGATCTCAAGTCGACAGACTAACCTGTACTCATGTCATCTGAGAACTGCTATGTGACAATAGGTATATGTTGGATATGTATGCCCTTGAGGCCTGTATTGTATATGATGCTAAAGATATGTATGTACAAGACAATCTTGCTCAGTTATATAGTATACTATTTGAGTTTTCTTTATCTGAACATGTGTTTTTGTTTTTCTTACTACTTTGTATTGCTTATACATGTTGATAAAGACTCGTTACAGTAATATACTATTTTGGTTTGTCTTTATCTTAACATGTGCATATGATATACTCGACATCAAATATGGCGCATACATGTTGATAAAACCCATAGGATTTTGCTTGACTACCAGCGTTATGATGGCGATCATACTTATGGGAGCTGGGTAGTCCATAAGCACATCCTTAAAGGTCCCAAGTCGCAGGAGTATCAAGAGCGGGCATCGATATTCCAGAGTAGACTTGTGTATACGTTTCTAGACCCCAACGGGAGTGATGGTTAATCCCACAGCCATTGGTGTAATCAGCTAAGATTGTATACAGGTACTCACTGGGGGTGAGTACACTGGACGAACTCGCCGAGAACCGCTAGATGGTATCATACGTATCGTCAGGTAGCGGTTCTCAGATAACATGAGTACAAGTTAGTCTTTAGACCTGAAATCATCATTTATCTCGTAAGTTCTTACTTTGCTTTGATCACTATCCTACTGCGGCTCTACTGATTCGTGCAAACAAGTTTTGGTTGGGCACAGTCCCGAGTCACATGGAGGCAGTGACGATTGTCAAGGATTTGCCTCTCCTGGTATTGGGACTTGATATCATACTGTGTCCGGTTGGCCAGAACCATAAGATCTTGGCCAAGACAGTTGAGATTTACTGATGATTAGATCAGTAGTTTCTCAGATCGATCCTAAGCCAAATCGACACGGCTTATCAGGTTATTAGGGGTCTGACGTTTACCAGCCCCTAGACCCGGTATGCGATACTCTTAGACGAAAAGACCGGACTGTATGGAGATTGTCACGGATAGGCTCGGTATGGATCCAGATGAGCTTCTTCGTCGGCCTTCCTTTTCGACAGGTACCTGGGTAGCCGTTACGTACAGCTAGTGCCGCTGACGTGCTTGTGGTTAAACCTACTGTCAGCGTACTGTCGAGTCTTTAGAGTCCCACACAGAGAGTTTCCCTGGTTCAGGCGAAATGATGTAATAGCCGTATTTTGATACGTACAGGGTTCCAATCGAATGAGAATACTAGCCGTCTTAGAATTAAGCCGAATTATTAAATTAGGTATTAATTTAATAATTTACATATACATATTCCGATATGTATATTCTAGTGTTATCCTGGTTTTCGATCGGACGGTTGATAATACTAGCCGGCTTAGAATTAAGCTGGATTATTAAACCAGGTGTTGATTTAATAATTTACATATGCACATTTCGATATGTATATTCTAGTATTAAGTTCTTTGTATTATTCTACCTCTTTGGGTATTCGTATTTTGATGCGAATATGGGTATGTATATACAGTAAAGTGTATTCCGTATTTATACAGAAAGATATTCTAGAAGGAGCACACCTCATCATGTATTTTCCATTTTACAAATAAAACGGAAATGAGGTGTAAAGGAGAGAATGGTGTGATCCATACTTGAATAGTATTAACAAATGAATTGTAAATTCATTTGTGCAAACTATTCAAGCATGGTTGTGTTATAATATTGGAAAATTGGTTTATACAAAACCATTGTTGATGTTTTTCTCTCATGAGATTATTCCATTCTCATAATGTTGTTCTCTCATAAGCTCTTTTCACGAGCTCCTCCTTCATCTTCCTCCCTATCCCTTTTATGAGTTGAGAAACAAGGGAAGACGAGAGATAGAAAAATATTAGAACCACACACTACATCACTAGACACTCTAGATTAGCAACCTAGAGCCTTTAGTTGCTCCACTAGGTTTTTGAGTAGAACTAGATCCATGAACTACATCCCTCGGGTGGATCATTTTCGACGGAGAAAGATCGGAGATCAAGCTCGATCATGAAAGCCCAATGGAGCTAAGGAAAATGGTAAAAGACCGAAGGACACGGATCTTTCGGTATAACTCTCTATCACAGTAGCTAGATCTCTTTAGTTTACTAGTTTCAATTTTTGGTTAGATTCTACGTAGTGGTTTCTAGCGCCAAAGTTTTTTAAAAATCAAAGTTTTTCGTTCCGCAACGGCCATGGTTGGCGGCCAGGGCGCTAGGAACCCCAACATGGTATCAGAGACACCCAAACATTAGAAACTAGCTGTAGATGATACCTTAGTTTCAAAACCGAAAAAATTCTGATTTTCAAAAACCCATTCTCTGTTCGAAATTTTGGTTTCTGAAATTTTTTTTAAACAAGTGCAGATGCTTGCTCTTGATATTGTAGTGACAATGACAACGAGGAAGATTGGCCAAGAAAAAACCGCCTAAATCCTTCATTTCCCCGCTACCAGCGGTTTTTTCATCGCCTCTGGTCCTCATTTTCATTCAGCGTCTTGGGTTTTAAGAATTTTTGGTTAAATTTGTTTTGCCCCAGATTTCACTTAGTGTTATCTTTGCTTTGGGGAAACTTGGAAAGTTTAGAACTTGAAACTTTTGTATCGTTGATTTATGTGATGTGGTGTATGTGTTTTTAAACGTCGTTTATTTGCTATATATCATTAAGACGGGGTTGCACATACTTGTTGTGATGTTTATATCTGTGATGGTTTATTCGGATTGTCATGCTGGATAGCCCCTAGTGCAATGGTAGTTGTATAGTTTAGAATCATTTGTATATTCATTATTGCGGGACGAGCGTCCGATATGTGAACCGTCGTTTCCGTCAGTTTGTATATTCTTTTATTGGGGCACGACCGGACTGAGATCGATGTCGCCATTGTATTTTTTTTGTATTAGGATTACCCCGCGGAGGAGTGCTCGAATAGCCGGGTTCTAAAAGGCAACAGGCCCGCATCTCATGGCGTTGAGACTGAGGGGGCCTTACTCTAGAATCGGCGGGCTATTCGCCGCACTCGTAGGGGTATAGGATGACCTACGGAAGGGTGCTCAAGTTACCGGATTCCGTGAAGTGCTGGATGGCTCATTCACTTCGTTGATTGGGGTTGCCTCACTTCCGGGATTGGTGGGTAACTTGCCGCGCTCATAGGGGTCCCGGTTATTCTTTGTACGGGCTATCCACACGACCGGAGAACGTCGAGTTTCATTTGCGGCTCAAATGAAATCTGGTGCTCCTAGATTATCCGCTATTCCATGTTGCTTATCGCTATTCTGTGATGTTGCTTATATCATGCCTGGGACGAATGGTTATACACACACACTGGTGGATATTGTATATGTTTTGCATCCGCGCTAGTCCAGCCCCTACTCTGTCGTTAGTTAAATAACCTTACGGTGCATGATGGGACCATGGCGAATGTGGATGGCATATACGTACATTTTATTTTCGTTCTTTTCTGGTGTGATAGGATAATTGATGGGACAGCATTAATTCTAATTAATGTAAAGAAAAGAAATCTAAAAGATGTTAGAACAAATTTCGAAAAACTATAGTCATATTCTTTCGCTTTAGATAGTAGTATTCGGTTAGAAATATCCAGCACCTCATTCGAGCAGGCAAAGAGCCTAGATCCGTTCACGGGGAGTCACCTCTTGAGCAAAAGTTTACGTTGCTATAAATTACTCGGTTTTCTTCAAAACCACTAGTTTTCAAAAGCAGGGCATAAACCACTCTTTTTCAAAACCACTCGGTTCCTTCAACGATATCAAGTTCACTACATTAAAGGTTTCTTCGTCAAAAGCTCAGCCATAGCCCTCTGTCATTTCAGATTAGTACCTAGTATTCATGCTGCGTTTGTTGGCCTTTGTCGAGGCGTAGTGTACGGTAGCTAGATATTGCTTGTCTAATGTATAGAAATATGATTATTTAGGACAGTCGTATAACCTTGTTGGTCTTTATCAAGGGTTTATACGGGCGAGTTTAAATTAATCCAGGATAATGACAGGTTGAACTTGACTAGCGGTTTATAGTTTGTTAGCCTTTGTCAAGGTCATAAACCGCTAGGGGCAAAAAAAACCACATCGGGAGTTTCAAATATACAGGAAACTTACTAGTGTTGCATACTTTCTAAAGTGTGGTAACTAGAGTGGCTTCCATCTAAATTATCACATAATGATAGTTGGATCCCAATCCCACTGATGAGTATGATTACTCTTGGGAGATATTTTTCACTTCACAATTAGCTAACATATTAGGTGTCTAGAAAAGTGTCAACGGGGCTACGCCTCTGCGGAAACAAGGTTTATTTTATTTAACTCTGTGCAAGAGCACGGAGAACCTCCCTCGGAGTACCAACACTCACCTGGCTGAACGGTTAGCGAACTTGTAAAGTGCGAATAATTCCGACTAGTTTTCCTTTTAAGGTTTGAAGGAAAATTCAAGGAAACAGTGGGAGCCAGCCTGATTAGATAAACTAATAACCAATCTAATCTTGCAAGAGCGTACGCTGAGTGTTTTCTTTTCTCTCTTCAGGTAGCAACCAATTCACGCCCTAATGAAGATAATAAAATGTATGACTTGACCGAACCAGTTTATTATACTGGGCTAGGGAACGTCGGTTCGGCTCAAACTTATGACAACAGTCACGAGTATGGGTAAGGGAAAGAGGATTGTAAGGAATTCCAAATGACCCTATTGAAGGAGAAGTATTCTAATGCATCTTCTTCAGGTGTATATGTTATTGAAAACTGTTTTTCGGTCAACCCCACCTCTTGGGTACTAGATACCGAATCAGGATCTTATATCTGTAATTTATTATAAGGACCGAGAAAAAATAGAATAGTTGGACCGGATGATATGTCCTTCAGAGTAGGGAACGGAGCACAAGTTAATGCTGCAGCCGTCGGTGAATCTCACCTTGTGCTGCCAAGTGGCAACACTATAATTTTGAACAACTGCTACTATGTACCTTCCATGCTTTGCAACATCATATTAGTTTCTTTACTTAATAAAAATGGATATAACTTTGTTCTAGATAGAAATATCATGAACATTTACCTTAAACAGGTATTGGTTACAGAAATTACACTTTGTAATGGTATCTATGCTCTTAATCAAAACACGGTCTTCAATATACAAAACACACGCAAGAGAAAGAGTTCAGATACGAACGAAACCTACTTATGGTATTGTAGACTTGGTCATATCGGTGAGAAAAGACTAAATAAATTGCATAAGGATGGATATCTAAATCCGTTCGAATTCTTATCCTACGAAATCTGTCAGTCTTGTCTCAAAGGAAAGATGACCAAATCTACGTTCACCGGACACGGAGAAAGAGCTACAAAGCTCTTAGGACTTATACACAGTGATGTATGTGGTCCGATGTCTGTACATGTGAGGGGTGAGTTCTCGTACTTCATTACATTCACTGATAATCTCTCTAGGTTCGGATATGTATTTCTTATAAAACACAAATCTGAAATTTTTGAGAAGTTGTCACGCCCCACCCCCAATTCAGAGAGTATTGTCCGCTCTGGCCGAAGCCGCACGGTTTTCCCTTTAGAGCGAACCGGACCCGACCAGGGGCCACTTCCCAGGAGGTCACCCATCCCAGAACTTCCCTGGCTCGAGCACGCTTAACTATGGAGTTCTTAAGCTCCTGTAGTGCCGGTTCACTTAAAAGACACCTCTGTATTGAAGAGTGGTATCATTTCATTTATAGTACAGATCAGCCCTCTTTCGGAATGTATTCCGAAGAGTCCCCATTGTTCTACAGTGGGTCCCAAGGACTCAAGAGGTGGCCCCCGCCCACTTAACACGACACTTGGCGTAGCACTTTGTTCCGTGTGGCACTTTGCTCCGTGAGCAAGAACCGGGTCCCGACATTCTCCCCACCTTTGAACAATGGTTCGTCCTCGAACCACAGACCTACTATTGAGGGACCAGCTCTGATACCATTCTGTCACGCCCCACCCCCAATACAAAGAGTATTGTCCGCTCTGGCCGAAGCCGCACGGTTTTTCCCTTTAGAGCGAACCGGACCCGACCAGGGGCCACTTCCCAGGAGATCACCCATCCCAGAACTTCCCTGGCTCAAGCACGCTTAACTACGGAGTTCTTAAGCTCCTGTAGTGCCGGTTCACTTAAAAGACGCCTCTGTATTGAAGAGTGGTATCATTCCATTTATAGTACAGATCAGCCCTCTTTCGGAATGTATTCCGAAGAGTCCCCATTGTTCTACAGTGGGTCCTACGGACTCAAGAGGTGACCCCCGCCCACTTAACACGACACTTGGCGTGGCACTTTGTTCCGTGTGGCACTTTGCTCCGTGAGCAAGAACCGGGTCCCGACAGAAGTTCAAGGAATTTAAAAGCGAAGTAGAGAACCAGACAGGAAAAAATATCAAAATCTTTCGATCTGATCAAGGAGGGGAGTACTTGAATATGGAATTTCTAGAATACCTGACAGAGAATGGTATTCTCTCTCAGCTTACTCCTCCGTACACACCACAGCACAACGGTGTATCGGAACGGAGGAACCGTACCTTATTGAACATAGTTCGCTCCATGATGAGTAGTGCCGATCTGCCTCTTTTATTCTGGGGATATGCGCTTCAGACAACAGTATGTTTATTGAATCAAGTTCCAACCAAATCTGTGCCTAAGACTACATATGAAACATGGAGTAGAAACAAATCATGTCTTAATCGTATTAAGATATGGGGTTGTCCGGCCTATATAAAAACATAAAATCCGGACAAACTTCAGGCACGATCATTTCTATGTAAGTTTGTGGGATATCCTAAGCATTCGCATGGATATCTGTTCTACCACACCGAGGAACAGAAAATGTCTGTTACTCGCTACGCCGTCTTTTTAGAGAAGGAATTTCTTGCAAAAGAAATTAGTGGGAGTACGGTAGAACTGAAAGAAATTCAGGAACCAGAAACTAAAAATAAAGATTTGGTGGAACCTCAGGATTCAATAATCCCGGACGATCCTCACCCACTCCGCAGATCTAGTAGGATTTCTCGTCCGGCCGAGAGATACTACGATTTTCTCATAGATGGGGATCGAAAGGATTGCATCTTGGAAGAAGATGATCCTACTAGTTTTAAGCATGCCATTACCAGTAGGGACTCTGATAAATGGCTGGATGTTATGCAATCCGAAATGTAATCCATATACACTAACAAAGTTTGGACTTTGGATGTTGCTCCTCCTGGGTAAAACCCGTTGGATGCAAGTGGATCTTCAAAAAGAAGATTGGTGTAGATAGACAGGTGGAAACCTATAAGGCGAGACTTGTTGCAAAAAGTTTTCGTCAAAGACCAGGAGTGGACTATGAAGAAACTTTTTCTCCAGTGGCTATGCTGAAATCCATTCGGATCCTACTTGTCATTACTGCCTACCATGACTATGATATCTGGCAGATAGACGTTAAAATGGATTTTCTGAACGGAAGTTTAGAAGAGTGTTTATATGGATCAGCCGGAGGGATTCATAGACAGTAGGAGCAGCGGGAATGTGTGTAAGTTGCTTAAATTCATTTATGAATTAAAGCAGGCATCGCAGAGCTTGAACATCTGTTTTGATGAGACAATCAAGGAATTTGACTTCATCAAAAATGAGGAAGAGCCATGTATCTACAAGAATATTGTAGGACGAACTGCCGTATTCCTCGTCTTGTGCGTTGATGACATTCTCTTGATAAGAAATGACATTCCTATACTGCAATCGGTCAAGATGTTCTTGACACGAAGATTCTCCATGAAAGACCTGGATGATACCTCGTACATTCTGGGGATTAAGATCTACAGAGATGGATCCAAGAGATTGTTGGGACTTTCACAGTCCAGGTACATAGAGTGCATACTAAAGAGATTTAGTATGAAAGATTCCAAACGGGGTAATATACCCGCTTTGCACGGAATCACTCTCTCCAAAAAGATGTCTCCTAATACCAATGAGGAAAAGGTTCGCATGAGCACTATACCCTACGCTTCAGCGGTAGAATCTATAATGTATACGATGTTGTGTACAAGACCAAATGTAGCTTACGCGCTTAGCAGGTGTGTCGGTATCAGTCGAACCCAGGTGAGAATTATTAGACAGCTGTAAAGAACATTCTCAAGTACCTGAGAAGGACTAAGGAGATGTTCTTGGTCTACGGTAATGAGGAACTCCGAGTGGAGTCTTTTACCGACTCAAGCTTGCAGAGTGACAAGGATAATAACAAGTATGTCTCGGGTTTTGTGTTTACCCTCAACGGAGGAGCGGTTTGTTGGAAGTGCTCCAAACAGGACACCGTCGCAGACTCGACGATGGAGGCTGAATACATTGCTACAAACGATGCCGCAAAAGAAGCGGTCTGGATGAAGAAGTTCATTACTGAACTTGAGATGGTCCATCCATTATTGATCCAATACCTTTGTATTGCGATAACATTATGCTATGGTTTTAGCGAAGGAACCACGGTCCCATCAGAAATCCAGACACATCTTGAGGCGGTTTCACAGAGATCGAGATCCGGAGAGAAGATACAAAAGACAACACGGCGGATCTACTGAGTCGTGCAAACAGGTTTTGGTTGGGTACAGTCACGAGCCGCATGGAGGCAGTGAGTGATTGTTAGGGATTCGTCTCTCCCGGTATTGGGAGTCGATATCGCACTGTGTCCGGTTGGCCAGAACCATAAGACCTTAGCCAAGCCAGTTGAGATTTATTGATGATTAGATCAATAGTTTCTCGAATCGGTCCTGAGCCAAATCGACATGACTTATCAGGTTATTAGGGTTCTGACGTTTACCACCCCCTAAACCCGTTATGCAATACTCTTAGACGAAGAAACCGGACTGTATGGAGATTGTCACGGATAGGCTTAGTAAAGGTCCAGATGAGCTTGCTCGTCGGCTTTCCTTTTCGACAGGTATTTGGACAGCCGTTATGTACAGCTAGTGCCGCTGACGTGCTTGTGGTTAAACCCACAGTCAGCGTACTGTTGAGTCTTTAAAGTCCCACACAGAGAGTTTCTCTGGTTCAGACGAAATGATATAGTAGCCGTATTTTGATACGTGCAGGGTTCCAATCGAATGATAATACTAGCCGGCTTAGGATTAAGCCGGATTATTAAATCAGGTATTGATTTAATAATTTATATATAAATATTTCGATATGTATATTCTAGTGTTATCCGGGCTTTCGATCGGACTGTTGATAATACTAGCCGGCTTAGGATTAAGCCGGATTATTAAATCGGGTGTTGACTTAATCATTTACATATGCACATTTCGATATTTATATTCTAGTATTATGTTCTTTGTATTATTCTACCTCTTTGGGTATTCGTATTTTGATACGAATACGGGTATATATATACGGTAGAGTGTATTCCGTATTTATACGAAAAGACATTCTAGAAGGACACTTATCATGTATTTTCCATTTTATTTGTAAAATGGAAATGAGGTGTAAAAGAGAAAATGAGGTGTAAAGGAGAGAATGGTGTGAACCATACTTGAATAGTATTGTAAATTCATTTGTGCAAACTATTAAAACATGGTTGTGTTATAATATTGGAAATTTGGTTTATACAAAACCATTGTTGATGTTTTTCTCTCATGAGATTATTCCATTCTCATAATTTTGTTCTTTTTCCTTATAAGCTATTTTCATGAGCTCCTCCATCTTCCTCCCTACCCCTCATGAGTTCAGAAACAAGGGAGAAAGAGAGAAAAATACTGGAACAATACATTACATCACTAGACACTCTAGATTAGCAACATAGAGCCTTTAGTTGCTCCACTAGGTTTTTGAGTGGAGCTAGAGCCATGAACCACATCTCTCGGGTGGATCATCTTCGACGGAGGAAGACCGAAGATCAAGCTCGATCACAGAGGCCCCATGGAGCTAAGGAAGAGGATAGAAGATCGAAGGACACGGATCTTTCGGTACAACTCTCTATCACAGTAGCTAGATCTTTTAGTTTACTAGTTTCAATATTTGATTAGATTCTAGATAGTGGTTTCTAGCGCCAAAGTTTTTTAAAAGTCAGTTTTTCGTTCCACAACGGCCGCGGCTGGGGCCAGGACGCTAGAAACCCCAACAGTATAATACCATCTAACATGTTCCCGGCGAGTCCATCCAGTATAACTCATAACCTAATGAGCACCTGTATACTATCTTTGGTGACTAACTGACACCAATGGCCGTGAGACCGGCCAACGCCCCTCGTCGGGGTCAAGAAACGTTACACTAGTCTACTCTGGAATATTGATGCCTAGTTTTAATGTTCCCACGACTAGGGACATTTAAGAATTTGCTTATATACTACCCAGTTCTCACAAGTGTGATCGCTACAATAACCCTGGTAATTAAGCAAGAATCCTATGGGCTCTACCAACATGTAATAGTGATCCGTAATATCACATAATAGATGTACATGATGATAGAGATGAACCAAATAGTATACTATCGTCTCGAGTAAGACTGTTCTAGCCGTATTGGTCCTCCCTCAATCATCATAATCGCCTGTCTGCAATTACAATAATTGACTTAAGGGCACTATAGCCAACAATCTCCCACTTACACTTAAAAGATAATTATTACGGTATCGCATACTCACAGCACGTGTGCTACCGATCACCCAATTTCTCTACTAGTCAATTTCACAAAGCATGTTTGCGAAACATTCGTGTTTAAGAAACATTCGCGTTTAAGAAATAACCTCAGCGAGTGGATCTGCTCCAATATTTCTATCTTTATCTCTTTATATCTCAACTCACGGAGAATGACCATCTTCCGAAATGAGCGATACTTGCCTTAGAATTTGTCTGGATAGCTGATAAGACCATGTTCATAAATGAACATCCAAATCCAATAAACTACTTGGTTATATGATGTAATGGGCACCCAGCGCCATGACCACCTCAGTATCCTGTTTGGAAGTCTATCCAACACACTGTATCTCAAAAAAGAGCAAACAATTAACTCTGATAGCCACTCTGTCATCCAGGTCACTTTGAAAGTCTGAAATGATAACCGCCTCCAGCAGGAGGCTGCCATTACCATACACCAAGAACATCCTCTTATGTTCTTAACTACTTCCCTTTGTTTCTACAGGATTAGATTAATATTTGCTTACTACACCTGGAGCAAAAAGCAAAATCTGGTCTAGTACTTGACAAAGCATGATTGACTCAATTACCTAAGCAAGTGATATATCATTGATGCAAATCCCTCTCCTCATCAGTCTAGAAGACATCTCTTTAGAGAGAGTGACTCTATCACCTGCGGGTACACAGCGCTAGGAGTCGTCCATTCTAAAACACTTTAAAATAGTGTCAAAGTATCCGAATTGGGACACTTCCCAAATCTAGTTCTAAAACCATAGATCTAGTCATTAGATTCCCTGATATTTTCTCCAGATCTTATGTAGAGAAACACATGTGACAACCATAGTATAACTGATCGTAGTATAAGAACATCACTTACAACCAGGAGTACGTCATTTAAATACCAGGACATCACTCCCTATTAGCTTCTTATCAGATACATCCGTTGTCCTAATGAAATCAAACTCTATGACTGCCACATCAAAAATAGATGATCTATCTCTGTTGTACTTGTTTTAGTCTAAATAGATATAAACTACTGGCCCACCCATATTTATTCTGTTGAGATGGTGTCGACGGTATCTGCATTTACGTATCGGTGCTGGGCACAAAAGATTTCTGATTTCGGTGTCGATACTAGACACCCATATTTATTAATATGATTGCTAGCATGAGGTACACAATTAGATTTCAGTTATTGTAGCCGACTACGACTGATTCGGGAGACAGTATATATATATATATATATATATATATATATATATATATATTCTGCTTGGGGTGGCATGACAGTTAGTGTTGCATTATGATACAATCATATTATATTAGTACAGATTATGGTAGTACTATACTTATGACCTAGGTATCGTCGTGCATTTCGATTTCTACCCTTAGATGTACTTTTATTCACTGAGTTGGCAACTCATCCCCGTTGTGCCACAGTTTCTTGCAGGTTTTACCGCTTGGATTAACAGCGGCTTGGGCACATATTCTTTTCGGAGATTAATTGGTAAGTGGGTTATTATTGTATTGTACTCACTTTTGATTATTCATATATTCTTGTATCTAGTGGAAACTCCATCAACTTAGAAATGGTATATTGTGGACTTAGAATACGAGACTAAGATTTTGTGAGGTCGCACTCATTGGAATCGACTTCTGATTTAGATTGTTTGGCTGCTCCGTCGTTTGGACGTGGAAGCTAGCTCCCGTTGGGATGCTATTTTATTGTTGTAGTTGTATCGGGTTTTTATGCAAAATTTACAAAGAAGGTGCTGTCGAATTTCAAAACGTCATAGATGCTTTTCAAACATACTTATTTAAATTTAAATGTTATTTAAACCGATTTCATCTAATAACTATTTTAAACTCACCTCCAATATTTTTCAAAGAAGGTGCCACATTTAAGTCGTGAAAAAGTTGGTATCAGAGCTTTTGGTTTAACCTTTGTTCGAGTCTAGGTTTGGCAATATGGGGTCTAGGCATGCATTTTTGTTACCTGGATTTACCTTACAGGACTTAGACTTGACTTTGGGGGTCTTATACCCGAACTTTCGTTATATAGGATGACCTTGGTTGATGGAGTAGGTACTAAGTAGAGTGACGTACCGTACATATGTTCCGCGGCATATTTACGATATGAAACTCCGCCTAAATTACCTTAGGATTTATATCTTGAGATCTTCCTTTTATTCCTTCCGTTGATCTATCATCGTTGGTGCATGTTGATTGTTTCGGTCACCATGTTTATGGGAGCCGAGGGGGCTGCAGTTAGAGATACGGTCAGAGCAACTTGTCGGGGACAAGGACTGACCAGGAGGACATTTCGATGATATAGAGACACGTCGTTTATTTATATGTGATCGAGTTCTAAGATTGAGGCGAGTTCTTCGGGATCCGCACCAGATGGTAAGATCATTGCTAGAGATCAGCCGAACTTGAGGCGTGATGTTTTCTCCTCTCCAAAGATCGTGATGTTGCATACTGTTCAGACAGTGGTACCAATCATTGCTAAGGTTATCGAGATGTTGCTTCCAGAGTTCATGAAGATAAAAGTTGACGTTGTTTACAAGTATAGAGGGATCAGAAGAATTTGTAGCCATTAAGATGTGGGATGGTTAGGACTTTTAATCCGTTGTGGCGCTCCGATACGAGATCGGTGAAATTGATTAGACTTTTCCGGTGGATCTTACTCAGACCTGATGCAAGTCGCTCGAGAAAGAGATCGTGTTCCTCCGACAAATTAGGACGAGTTTTCGAAGGTGAGTTTGGCCAGATTCTTCTACAGAGTATCAGAGATGACGGATTCGTGTTTTTGGAAATCTTGCAAGACTCCGGGCAAGGTCATAATCGAGTATGACTTGCAACTCGCATGATTATCGTGATACGTTTCTTAAGTGGCGGATATTAGAAATTGTGGAACAGGAGATTAGTGCATGGTTTCAGTAGACAGTTCTTCACCGTTGATATCGAAGATTCAAAGCAAATGCAAAAGCAAGTACGGCCATACTTTCAGGGAAAATCTTAAGGAATGACGGTTGTTACTAAAGAGAAAGTGGATTCAGTAATGAGTGGTAGTTTCGGGCAGACTGGATAGCCGAGATCAGTAGGAGACTTGAAGAGGTTCTTTCTGGAAGTGGATAATAAGTAAGATTGGACCCAGAATCAGTTGTTAGCACACAAGCAGGGGATAGAGATTTCCGTCATCAACATGTTGCGTTACGAGAAATTAGACTACTGGCCAAGGAGATGTGGTGAGAGATATCAGCATGTAGGACTGATTGTGTCGTTGCTCCTCACCAGACGATTGTATGAAGAGACCCTGATATTAGATGTCCGCAAGAAGAACCGGAATTCAGAGATAAAGAACGTTAGGTCGTGGCAGACGGCAAGCAAAAATTCTTGCTATGCCAGTTCCGGGTGTATAAACACCTTTCGATATTGAAGAGGATATATTTCGATGTCATTTAAGTTCGATTTGCGTTTTTATGATCTAAATATTTCATTTTCAACATTGAAGAAAGGACAACTCAACGTCCGTTATTTTGATATATGTATTTTTGATGATTTGAGGGTCAATTTATGCTTTGTGCACACCAGGTGCACTTGATGAGATTTCTGTGTACAGTAATTTCATTTTGATTTATATTTTGTGCACACCAGGTGCACTTGTTGAGATTTTCGTGCGAGATGACTGCACTCGATTGGAGTGTTATGTACACCGGATGCACTACACTGATATTTCCGTGTACATCAGATACACATGGTTAAAAGATTATATATACACACATACACACACCCTAGGTATACTTGGTATGTTTTCGTGCACACCAGTCGCACGTTTTGATTTTGTGCACCCCGATGCACTTGAAATTTATTTTGTGCACCCTGATGTACTTGATACTGTTTTTACACTTTGTTCCTTGCACAGTGGATGCAATGGATATCGTTTCGTGCACGCTTGTTGCACTTAGCGTTGTTTTAGTTTCATGCGCACCGTGACGTGTGGTTTGAGATTTGCACGCAAAACCATTAGGATTGATTTTGTTTTCATGATTGTACTTGAGAAGATATCTTATAGATTGGATTTATGTATTTTTCGCTTGGTCGTGTGCACCGATGTTGCACTACGATTATGGCATGGATCGTGTACTTAAGGTACACAACAATTTTCGTATTTGGCAAATTGCATCATAACTGGAGTAATTTTCATAGCGCCCGCTAGAGTTACAATTATGTGGGTTTTATTTATTTTGATGTTTCACGCACACGGTTGCGTTATGATGCGTTTTAGCTCAGGTGAGACATTGGAGTTCCATTATTTGCACTACATTGTATATTTTAAGTTGGACCCCGAAAAATTGTTTTGAATTTGAGCAGATTGGATTAAGGAAAATGTTTTAAGAAGGGGATTTAATTTAAATTCGGGGACCGAATTTTCTTAAGGGGAGAATATTGTAACATTTTGAAATATTTTAGATAATTAATTACTTTATTTATTTAATTAAAACATTTATTTTATTGTTGTTGTAATAAAAAGATCTTTTAAAATGTAGTAGAATAAATTTGTAAAGAAATACTTCGTTTTTATAATAATAAGTATCATGAGGGGTTTTGTGAAGAGTTTAGTTAATTGTGGAAATTTGAAATTTGTGAGGGGTTAAGTGTAAAAGGGGTAAAGGTCAAGGTTAAGCTTAAGTAACACTCATGGCATAACATATCCTAGATGACACTTCATGCTACACCTCCTCCTTGCATGAAAACACCACCCTCTTCTATGCTACACATCCTACTTGCATGAGATTACTATATCCTTGCTAAGTGACACCTCCTCCTACAAATCTCACTCATTCTCCTTATCTCCTAAAATTGTTCAGTTCATATATCATCTTGAAGCATGTGTTTAACTTAAAAGAAAATAGAAATCTAAGAACAAGAAAGAAAAGAAAAAAGAAGAGAGAGCCTAAGTACTAAGGATCAATACCCCCATCCTCTTGCTAAGATCTTTGAGCTTGTGAATCTTGGAGGAAGCCTTTCCAGTAGTCTTGCTGTAGGTATAATTTTTGAACTCTGCAGAATTTTAGTTCTGTAACTGTTTAAGTGTAGAAGTCGGATATCGGATATATCGTATTTTGATAGGAATAGGCTCTATTTTGAATCTGCTATAGTTTAGATGTAAATTAGAAAAATCAAACAGTGCCTTAACCTTGTAAATTGGACCTAGAATAACTCATAGGAATACGAACCCATTACCTCGGATTTTGGCCGGCGACACATAGAGGAAATCCGAGCTCGCCGGATTTTTAGGGGATTTGGGTATTGTGTTTTTTAGGGTATCTCTCTGTAGATGTATAGGTATATTTGGTATTGTTTATTTAAGTTATTTTAGCAGTAGGTTAAATCTGTAAGCTAGTATCAGTTTTGGAGTAAAGTTCTATATATGACACGTAGCATGTTTAGTTTATGCAGTATCATAAACTGAGATTTTGTGATATCTAGCTCATTGCAATTGAATCTGGAACCAATAGGTATAAGCACTAGAAAAACTAGCAACACCATAAGCATCATAGGATCACTATAAGACTTAACTTAAAGACAGAGCCCCCCAAGTCATTGGTTGACCCGGCGACATCTAGGCTTTTTCCGAGCTCGCCGGCCCCCCTTAGGTGTTTGGTGTTGGTTTTTCTTCTGTTCCTTTGTATGGGAAAATTATGATTTTTAGTATTGTTTGATTTGTCCCAATATTCATACAGAGAAATCTGGGAATATTTAGTTGGGTTTTATTTAAAGTTTCCGACATTTCGATATGATTTCCGTATTTCTGTACCGCAACTGAAACGTTGACGTTCGTACGTTAAGTTCAGGGGCATTTGATCATCTTTGGGATAAATGAGCTGTAGGTTCTAACCTACGGGTGCTTAGCTCGTTGTTTTGGTTTTTAATATGATATTTACATCGATGTGATTTTAAATACGATTATAGGTGCGATCGCGAAGGATTCCGAGACGGAGTTGACGAACTTAGCAGCGTGGAATTCAGCAAGCTTATCAAGTTGGTGAGTAGATTTACATCTACGGGGGAAGTCGGGTGGATGGCGTATAGCACCCCCGCAACCTTATAAATAGTATTATGATATATAGCAGTTTTAGAAATTTATTAAGATATGGATATTTGAATTAAATTGCATCTAGTATGATACTCATGTGCATATAGTTTACGGATGGTTTGGTAAGTTGATACGGAGGATCATGCCGTACTAGAGAGGAATTGAGATATAGTGATAATGTGAGACATTATACGAGGAATTATATGTATTGGAAATGATGAGATTTATATGCCGAATAACGGCCAAGTGTTCCTTTAGACTCGTAAAGTTAGATTATTTCCGCTTTAGGATGTAATACTTGTGTGAGCTATATTCTTTTAAAAACTACGATCCGTTTTCCCTTTTAATGATAAAATACAAGGATGCGGTGCCAATTTCCAAAACGAATATCTATTTTAATCTAAGGCAGCTTCCTTATCTCAAACTAACGTTTCCTTTTCTTTTCAAAGATAATGATATAGCTCATAGCAGGTAATTACAGTTATTAGTTATGCTTAGATTTATTTTACATGTTCGCATTATATTTATCGATAGTATACGTTTCTGTAATACTAACACTCTGATAGAACATTGCACAAATACCAATAAGTATTATGATGCACAAGCGCGTACCTGTATGTTACACCACATCTCATTGGTACTGTCATGTCACAGTAGAACTGTTATACTCCGTAATACGTATATAGATGTTGATATGAGTAGGCTATTACACCTTTAGAACACTTGCACAAATACTAATGATTGCCATGCGGCACGAGCACAGACGCGTATGTTACACTACACATCATTAGTATTGCCATGACACAGTAGGATTGATAAGTTTATCTGCTTGTATGATTTATTTACGCACTTTACCTTATTATCTGTTAAGCATTGTGAATACCAGTATTATGAATGTTATATTTGATTGAGTTTTCGGGACGTTTTACTTTTAATGATATATATCGGTGGTATGGGACGCTGTTATATATGTATATATATAATATATCATCAGGATAATCTAGGCAAATATTCTCTTTCTTTACTTGATGTTTTCTGAAGATGATGATTTAACGTCCACCATGAGTTTTGATGTTTTCTGACTGTTTTATTCCGAACCGAGTGGGGTAGCTATACGGTTTCGGACTTGTGACTTATCCGTACTGAATGGGATAGCTATACAGTGGGATACATGGTGGATCCGGTTCGAGGCCGAGGGGCAGGATAGCCGCATTATAGACAGGGAGCGATACTCGATACCGAAGATAGAGATGAGCACGGCAGATATCCAGGAGATACTGACCGGGGTTCGATTAGACACGAAGGATATCCAGGGGATACCGACCGGGGCCAGGGTATCGGGTGGCGATCATCTGTTGAGATGGTGTCGACGGTATATGCATTTACGTGTCGGTACTGGGCACGAAAGATTTCTGATTTCGGTGTCGATACTGGACACCCATATTTATTGATATGATTGCTAGCATGAGGTACACAATTAGATTTCAGTTATTGTAGCCGACTAGGACTGATCCGGGAGACAGTATATATATATATATATATATATATATATATATATATATATATATATATTCTGCTTGGGGTGGCATGACAGTTAGTGTTGCATTATGATACATACGCATATCATATTATATTAGTACAGATTATTGTAGTACTATACTTATGACCTAGGTATCGTCGTGCATTTCAATTTCTACCCTTAGATATACTTTTATTCACTGAGTTGGCAACTCATCCCCGTTGTGCCACAGTTTCTTGCAGGTTTTACCGCTTGGATTACAATGGCTTGGGCACATATTCTTTTGGGAGATTGATTGGTAAGTGGGTTATTATTGTATCGTACTTACTCTTGATTATTCATATATTCTTGTATCTGGTGGAAACTCCATCAACTTAGAAATGGTATATTGTGGACTTAGAATGCGAGACTAAGATTTTGTGAGGTCGCACTCATTGGAGTCGACTTCTGATTTAGATTGTTTGACTGCTCCGTCGTTTGGACGTGGAAGCTAGCTCCCGTTGGGATACTATTTTATTGTTGTAGTTGTATCGGACTTTTATGCAAAATTTACAAAGGAGGTGCTGTCGAATTTCAAAACGTCATAGATGCTTTTCAAACATACTTATTTAAATTTAAATGTTATTTAAACCGATTTCATCTAATGACTATTTTAAACTCGCATCCAATATTTTTCAAAAAAGGGTTTAGATTCCGGGTTTCGGCTTACTTGAACCGTGTCACATCTTTAGATGTCACGTGATTTAAGTGCCGGTCACGTGCTACATTTGGGTCGTGACAGAATCACTTCCAGTTCTACCATACTTCTACTAATGTTTTCTGAAAAGAATTCATTTTACTAAAGAGGTGCGAGTCAAGAACAGTATAGCTATTGATTCTGCAAATGGTAGAATGTTAACTCTCGTCAAAACCCGGAATAACACGCAAACTGTCATTACAGAAATGTGCATTAAGTTTATCCGGATTCTGGTTTTAAGTATAAACCAGACAACTCCATATATCTTAACATCGTCAAGATATGAATCCATTCTATATCTAATATAGAAACAAAAACACTAATTTAATTGGAACCAGATTCAAAAATTCATGCAGCTGTTTCATATGCATATCGACTAAATGGAAGAATGCAATGCAGTATTACTCATCAAGGAGCGCACCCACGGATGAGTAACTTGAGAGAGAAGCAAGTTCTCAAATATATTATTTACGACGAAATACCTAGCATAAGTATCTACTTCGACACATGGTTCTCATGAGTTGAGAATCAAGAAGAAAATGAGTTAGGAAAATTGCTTGATCACATCACTACGTCCCTAAGCTTCACTTCTTGGCAAGTTGTGAACCTTAGTTGCTTCACTGGGTTATTTTGGTATGAAGCTAGAGCATGGACTAGATTCCCTCAGGTGGATCATCTTCGGAGAAGGAGGACCGGCTTGCAGGTGTAATCCGGTGCTCTTCTCATGCCTTTAAGGAACCACACGACCGGGCCTCCCTCTTCAGTTACGGGACTGATTCTTCCTTTTTGCCTGCCTATAAGTTTTTTCAGTTAGACTCTCTTTCTTGTCTCGACCCTGTGGAACCTTTTTTCTCTTTAGCTGACTTTACTTGATTTTTCTTCTTTCGTAGGCGTCGATTTGAAGAAAAATCTGAATCGATGGTCCCTAAAAAGATTGTCTAACTTCACGGTTATTCATCGATATTTGTCCCCGGCAGTCAGAGAAGAAATGATCTCTATGAAAGAAGGAGGTGTTAACCATTTGTCTGTCTTCAAATGCGGGAAGGTTAGACATTCAGTTCGATGAGGGCGGGTTCCTACACATTAGTTGATTGATTGGAAAAGCACTCTTATCATCAGAAAGGGGGCCTTAGCGCCGCCTTCTTCTACCAAGAGTCCACAGCATTGGAGCTCATGAAGAAATCTTGATGATGTGAGTATTCTACACATAATAGATTAGTTTAGCTCACTAGGTTTTTGTTTACGAGTTCAAGCACTTTAGTTTGATTCATGGTTTTGGAAGTTTAGCAAACTAGAAAATTTTAAATTTCATGTTGCTATCTTCTAAAATTAGCTTGCTAGTGTGCATGAGTTCCTGTAACACCCGAGCCCAATGCTACTGGTTTCTGTTGTCGTATGTAGGCGTATGGTATTTAATTCGTTGATCCTACTTGACTGTTGTGAGTTATAATTTTTACCCGGCAATTCATTTCTGCATATAACAATTTAAGGCATCTAAAACAAAATTAAAAATATTCGTCATGGCCTGCTTGACACCCCTAACACTGTTGTAGCGTCCTTGTATCGTGTTCTCGTCCCGTTCAGTGAAACGGGCGAGTTTGGACAGCTACGCGCACGTACGGGTGTCCGTTTTGGGGGTACGCCTTTTGATCATAAAATACTTCATTTTAAATTTTGGATCCCGCCTAAAATTTTCTTATTTCAATTTCAAATTTTTTGGACCCGACCCGGACGCGATTTGGAAATATTTTACTTTGCGCCAAAACCCAATTTCTAATATTTTTATAACCTCAGAATATTTTCCGTTTCACTAAAATCTTTCACAAAATTTTCTTAGCCAGCCAATCAAATTTCGTTTAATCCCCCGTAGGCCCTACCTTCGCTCTCTCTCTCTCGCTTTCATTCTCTCTCTCGATCTCTCTCGTCTCTCTCTCTCCCTCTCTCTCCCCGTCTCTATCTCTCTCTCCTCGTCTCTCTCTCTATCTCTCTCTCCTCTATATATATAGTTTCCTCCCCCTCCATTTCTTTTCCTTCAGCGAAACCCAAACCTCGCGTACCCTAGCCACCGTCTCCCTCACCGCCGCAGCCCCAACGCCGACACCACCATCACCGGCCTCCTCACCCTCGCCGCCTCCACATCCATCTCTTCTCCCTCCTTCATCAACTTCCCGTGCACCCTGCACCAGCACTGCGGCCACCTGCGCACCCCTGCACGCGTCTGCGCCGCCGGGAGTCGCCACCGGTGACCTCGTCCCCGTGTCCCCAGTCTTCGTGAGCACCCAGTAAGCCTACCTCTCCCTCCTCTCCTTCTTTCCTTCTTCTTCCTTTTCTCGTTCTTTTCTCTGTTCTTGATTGGCCGAGGGTTCCATGCAGGCAAGTCACCGGAGCTCCGTCGACGTGGTCGGCAATCACAACCCCTCCACGGATCATCGTGAGCAACCACTTCTCAGATCCTCTTTTCCCTTCTTCTTTATTTTCTTTTCTTGTTGCATTCTTGATCGTTCGCTGTTTTGCATCTCGCCGGAATCCGGCCGTGCCGGCGACGTGTCCCGACGATCCAGCGGGATACTCTGATCTGTGTGGTTCCACTGTTCGTCGTTTGGGTTCGTTCCGTGAACCATGCGCCCATCGCGAGATTTCCCCACCGACGTTTATCGTTCTGTATTCCCGGTTCGCGACCCGTCGAGACAAGTACCCCTTGCTACATGCTAAATAATATTTACTTACACATTGATGACACCCTAAACCTGTAGTTTTAACTTTAGTACGATCATTTTCCCATTTTCGTGTACAGTATTGCTATATATCATTTTATCTTTCAACTTGGAACCTACCTTTTGCAATTACGGTATTGAACCTAATAACCACATTTACAAGTTCTAATTACACTTTCACTAATGATGTAGCCTATGGCACTCTCTCTATCGTTTTACTTCACTCGGACACTCGTGTACATTTAACCTGCATAAACTGTGATTTCATCTATGGAACCTATATATATATATATATATATATATATATATATATTATTGCATCCATGAAGTCTTAAACTTGTTAACATGATTAAACGGCTATAATTGTCTTACTGCATTCTTATAATGTTGAAATCATCTCTGTGACACAACTGATAACTGTACTGCTAATTGAATGAATCTGCCTATTGCTTAATTCATTGCTTAGATCATGCTGTTGATAACCATGCTTGATTATGTAACTGAGTATGAGCACACCCATGATATTGTTTACATCTTGACCTGACTTGCTACACACATATTGATTTATCCGACATGGTACCGTATACTGCTTGACTTGACCTGATGTACCATGACCTGACCCGTTACCTGATCTTGTGTCTAATGCCAACAAACCTGACATGTAGTCCTCATGGACCGTTCCTGTTGTCTATCCAGGCAAACCTGCTTACCTGATCCTGTGTTGGTATTAGTTCTTGATTACGGGATACCTGACTTGACATACACATATAACTTGGGGGTATGGGGAAATCAAAGGTGAAACCTGACTTGTAACTCAACAGTTCGCTACTTGTTCTGATCAGGTTTAGAGGCTAGGCCAGCCTTGGAATGATGATGCTGAGATCATTCATCTGTACGCAATCCTGTTTGGTGCCTAGCGGCATGTCTCGGTTTCAGCCCGAGAATCTAGGGCCGTGGTCCCGGGTATGTACGGGATACTATTGAGTTACATCGATGATTCATCAATTTGGTTTCAAAGACTTTAGAACAGAAAACTTGATAGAACAGTTTAGTTTACCCACTGCACTACTCTGACTTTTATTATTGTTACCCATGCTTTATTCATGTTTATATTCGCATTGCTGTTACCCTGTTTATATGTTATTACTTGATGGCTTGACGCGCTGACGTCTGGGTTTTGCATGGCCCAGATTCTGTACCGCTGTCGCAGTCCGAGCAGGAGTACTTCAGCCGACATGCTGAGCTGTGAGTGTCAGCAGTAGTTAGTTCTTCTTTCCTGCATTTTATTCCTGATGTGAGCCCGCATTATGGGACATACATTCCAGTTATTTGTATTGGAACTTTCGCTTCCGCATTTTATTATTCTTGACTCAGATTATCTTGGATTATGGACATGTTTAGATAGTTTTATTCTGTTGTTGATATCTCTATAGCCGTAATGTGACTGTGAATGGATACTTCCTACCCACAAGTAGCATGGTTGGCTATGCCACGTACCCATTTTAGCGTACTCTGGGAAGCGGGGCGTGACATGGTTCTTGTTGGGTTTACCTAGCACCTCATGAAGGGTTTGGAAGTAACACATGTACCAAAAATTAAAATTTTAGGGTGCTAAATAAGCATACAAAGAATCATTCCTAGAAAAAATTAGGGTTTCAAAAACAACACTTAATCACAAGTAGATTGAGCTAGGGTTTTGAGAGTACAACCTTTGTAGCTCCCTACGCTAGACTCCTCGGCTACTTGGGGTTTGGAAAAAGTCCGCTTGAACTCCTCTAGGTCCACGATGATCCACCCGGAGTCCGCTTTGTCCAAGCTTGCAACTTCACTTTATCAAGAGAATGAAATGAAGCTAACACTCTAAACAAGTGGGCAAGACTTGTATAGAATGGTGTTGTGGTTCTTTTTCTCACTTCAAAATCCTATCTTGTTGAGTATTTTGCTCACTTGAAAGATCTAGAGAGCAAAGGAGCAAGGTTGAAGAAGATGATGGCTTTTTAAAAAGAAGAGAAAAGATAATCACATTTTAGAAAATAGAAAATATATGTATATATATTTTCCTCTTCTCATCTCAAACCATGGTTAAATCATATGGATATTATTTCACTTGAGTTAAAACATAAAAGAAAAGATTAACTCATGGTTAGAAGGTAGGTGAGCATGGTTAGGTCAAGAAGATGTAGAACTCATCCATGAATTATCCTTTTCTTTTTCCTTTGTTTAAAACAAATGAAATAATAACACATATATATAAAATCATGGTATGAGTCTTATATTGCAACCATTTTCCATGTATATGCAACCATGAAGGATGATGTATGTATGTATGTGTGCATACACATCTATATGTGCATGAATCTATAAAGAAAGCATACATGCATGCATACATCCAAAAAATACAAGAAAGGATTTCTAGTGAGAATCTAATGGTTAAATGATAAATCAACACTTGATTTATCAATCCGGCCATATCACATACGACCCTAACCAAAAGCAAGCCGCCCGATTAATATACGGTATCTCATACTCGCATCTTAACCGGGCCCAAGCGCATATCGCATACGCGCTCCACAACGTTTCGTCTGGACTAGGTAACTCCTTTGTGGGACTCTAAGACTCGTCAATACGCCGGCAGTGGGTGATGATCATATCAAGCACCCCCAAGCCGTAAGCGGTCAGCTAAACGTAACGGCCACCCGGGTATTGAGCGATCAGAAGAAGACAAGCGAACCTGCTACAACTCCCGTCGAGCCAACCGGCAACACTATCCGTGCAGTCCGGTCTCCTCGTCTGATATGTCGCATATCAAGTCTAGGGGTGGTAAACGTCAGACCCCAATAACCGATAAGTCGTGCCGATGTGAGGCTCATAACGGGTCGAGAAACTACTGGTAACACTTACCAGTAAATTTCTAATCAGCCCTGACCAGGGACTTCCCTGTTACGGCCAATCGAGCACAGTGCAACATCAACCCCCAATACCGGGAGAGACGAAACCCCTCATATGGCTCATTGCCTCCATGTGACTCGGGACTGTATCCAAAAACCACCGTTTTGCACGCCCTCATGGACGTGGTAAGGTGGAAATCAAAGCACAGTGGGAATCACACAAGACTCTATGACGATCTCGGGTCTACAGACTAACCTGCACAAGTGTCACCTGAGATCTGTCATCTGACGTGAGGTATAATACCATCTGGGAGTTCTCGGCGAGTCCGTCCAGTGTACCCAGTCTCTACTGAGCACTCGTATACCATCTCTGATGTCAAACACCAATGGATATGGGATCATCCATCGCCCATCTCATGGGTCGAGAAGCGTATACGCTAGTCTACACTGGTATATCGATGCCCCGTCTCGATACACCCACGACTAGGGACCTTGAAGGATGTACTTATGGACTACCATGTCCCCACTAGTATGATCCGCATCATAGTCCAGATAGTCAAGTACACATCCTAAGGGCTTTACCAACATGTAACTATAAGACAGTATAAAGAGACAAGTATACATGTTAAGATAAAGAGCAACCAGATAGCATACTATCATATCGAGCAAGAAAGTCATCTCTATATATATGTCTAAGCATCCAATATAATATACATCTGTACAATACTGGCCTCTAGGGCATACATACAACTAACAATCTCCCACTTGCACTAGGGCCAGCTGCTATAGTATCGCATACCGAGCATCCCGAAGAGTCTCTCAAACTGTATCTGGGGAATGGCCTTCGTGAGTGGATCCGCTGTGTTATTCTTCGTGTCAACCCTCCTGACTTCGATCTCTCGGCGATCAACTATCTCCCGGATCAGGTGATACCGCCTCAGAATATGCCTGGATCGCTGATGGGACCTGGGTTCCTTGACCAAAGCCATCGCTCCATTGTTATCGCAATACAAGGGTATTGGATGCTCAATGGATGGAACCACTCCAAGTTCAGTAATGAACTTCTTGATCCAGACAGCCTCTTTGGCAGCATTGTTGGCAGCGATGTATTCAGCCTCCATCGTCGAGTCTGCCACGGTTTCCTGCTTGGAACTCTTCCGGCTAACCGCCCCTCCGTAAAAGGTAAAGACAAATCCCGACTACGACTTAGAGTCGTCCTTATCACTCTGGAAGCTTGAATCGGTAAAGGACTCTACTTGGAGTTCTCCGTTACCATACATCAAGAGCATCTCTTTAGTCCTTCGTAAGTACTTGAGAATGCTCTTCACAGCTGTCCAGTGACTCTCTCCAGGATCAGCTTGATACCTGCTCACTACACTTAGTGAGTATGCTACATCGGGTTTGGTACATAGCATCGCGTACATGATAGAGCCTACAGCCGAAGCATAGGGTATCCCTTGCATGCGAGCTCTATCCAAATCAGTCTTGGGAGACATCTCTTTGGAGAGAGTGGCTCCAAAGATCGTGGGTAAGTTTCCACGCTTGGATTCTTCTATACTAAACCTCTTTAGTATGGTGTCAATATACCTGGATTGGGACAAGCCCAATATCCGTTTGGATCTATCTCTATAGATCCTAATTCCCAGTATGCAGGAGGCATCACCAAGATCTTTCATTGAGAATCTTTGTGATAAGAAGAGCTTGACCGATTGCAGCATAGGAATGTCATTTCCTATCAAGAGTATGTCGTCCACGTACAATACGAGGAAGACAACCTTACTCTCTGCTACCTTCTTGTAGATACAAGGTCCATCTACGTTTTTGACGAAATCAAACTCTTTAATAACGACGTCAAAGCAGATGTTCCAACTCCACGATACTTGCTTTAATCCATAAATGGATTTAAGCAGCTTGCACACCTTCCCGCTGCTCCCACTGTCTACGAAGCCCTCTGGCTGAGTCATGTACACGCACTCTTCTAAATCACCGTTTAGAAAGGCGGTCTTAATATCCATTTGCCAGATAACGTAGTCATGATATGCAGCGAAGGCAAGCATGATCCGGATGGATTTAAGCATAGCCACTGGAGAAAAGGTCTCGTCATAGTCCACACCTGGTCTTTGACGAAAACTCTTAGCAACAAGTCTAGCTTTGAAAGTCACTTTCCCATCTACACCAAGTTTTTTCTTGAAGATCCACTTGCTCCCTATGGGTTTTACCCCATCAGGAGCATCTTCCAAAGTCCATACTTTGTTGGTGTACATGGATTCCATCTCGGACAGCATTGCATCCAGCCATTTCACTGAGTCCCCACTCGTGATGGCCTGCTCGAAGCTAATTGGGTCATCATCCTCCATGATGCAATCCTCGCTCCCACCATCCATGAGAAAACCGTAGTATCTCTCAGGTTGGCGAGGAACCCTACTAGATCGGCGGAGAGGCTGAGGTTCGTTGGGAGCTACTGAATCCTTTGGTTCCACTAAATCTTCTGTTGTGGTTTGTACAGCTGGAACCTCTTCCAGTTCTACCTCAGAGCCACTAATCTCTTTTGCAAGAAATTCCTTTTCTAAAAAGGTGGCATGTTGAGCAACAAACTCTTTGTTCCTCACTGTGGTAGAAGATATACCCTCGCGAATGCTTGGGATATCCAACAAACTTACACAAAACAGACCTTGCCTCGAGTTTGTCCGGTTTTTGTCTTTTGACATAGGCCGGGCAACCCCATATCTTAATAAAATTAAGATATGGTCTCTTCCCCTCCCATATCTCATATGGGGTGGTAGGCACAGATTTGGTAGGAACCCTATTCAGTAGGTATGCTACTGTCTCCAGTGCATATCCCCAGAAGGAAATAGGTAACTCAGCTGTGCTCATCATAGAGCGCACCATATCTAATAGGGTGCGGTTCCTCCGTTCTGACACACCGTTGTGCTGTGGTGTATATGGAGGAGTCAGCTGAGAGAGAATCTCATTCTCTTTTAGGAAGTCCAGGAATTCAATGCTCAAGTATTCACCTTCTCGATCAGATCGTAGGATTTTAATACTTTTTCCGGTTTGGTTCTCAACTTCTTGTTTATATTCTCTAAATTTCTCAAAAGCTTCTGATTTGTGTTTCATCAGGAACACATACCCGAACCTAGAGAGATCGCCAGTGAATGTAATGAAGTGCGCAGAACCATCCCTGGCATGTGTAGACATGGGACCGCATACATCACTATATATCAGTCCCAAGAGTTCCGTAACTCTTTCTCCGTGTCCCGTAAAAGGAGTTTTGGTCATCTTGCCTTTGAGACATGACTGGCAAGTGTCATAAGATGAAAATTCAAACGGATTCAAATATTCATTTTTATGCAACTTAGCTAGTCGCGTCGCATTGATGTGACCCAGTCTACAATGCCACAAGAAGGATTCGTTTAGTTCTGAACTCTTCCTTTTGTGTGTGTTTGTTATGCTCAGAACTGTTGATTGATTTAGAACATAAATGCCATTGCACAAGGTGCCTGATCCAACCAACTTTTGGTTACGGAAAATGTTCATAACATTATCCTGTAATACAAAATTATATCCCTCTTTACTCAACAAAGAAACCGATATAATGTTGCATATCAGGTTCGGTATGTAATAGCATTCGTTCAGAATCAATGTATTACCAGTTGGTAATACAAGGTGATATTCCCCAACGGTTTTAGCTGCAACAATTGCACCATTTCCAACTCTTATGTCTTTATCACCTTCTCCAGGTTCTCTACCTTTCTTAAGCCCATGTAACTAATTACATATATGGGATCCTGACCCGGTATCCAATACCCCGGACGTAGAGGAAATGGAGAAACAGTTCTCTGTAACGAACACACCCGAAGAAAATGCATCATGTACTTTCTTCATTCGGGTGGCATGGGAATCCAGGTATTCCCCTATGTCCTGTTCAGTCCTATAACTCTTATAAGAAAGAACGGAACCAACGTTCCCCAGCACAGTATAACATGCGGGTTCGGTCAATACATCCATATTATTATCTTGATTAAGGCATGACATGGTCGTTACCTGGAGAGAGAGAGAAGAAAACACTTTAGCGTATGCTCTTACAAGATCAGATTGGTTAATATCTTATCTAATCAGGATGGCTCCCACTGTTTTTTATCAAATCTTCCTTCAAACCCTAAAAGGAAAGACTAGCCGGGATTAATTACACCCTACAACTTCGCCGATCTTTCAGCCAGGCCAGTGTCGGTAATTTAAGGGAGGTTCCCCGTGCTTTCGCACGGACCTAATTAAAGTAAACCTCATTTTCCCAGAGGCGTAACCCCGTTGACACCTTTCTAGACACCTACTTGATCGGCTAATTGTCCTGTATAAAACTCTCCCAGGAGTAACAATTACTCGCAGTTGGTATCGGGATCCAACTATCTCATAGAAGGTATGCAATATCATTGCAAATTTGAACACTTGAAACTCCCGATAATCTTTTGCCCCAAGCATCCCATGACCTTGACGGAGGTCAACAAACCACATGGTGCAAGTCAAGTTCAACCCGTCATTTCTTGATTGAATCAAACCCACCCGCACGACCCTTGACGGAGGTCAACAAGGTCGTACGACTACCCTAATCCAATCTGCATCATATGCATAAGCAGATAAATACTAGTTAGCTACCGCACACTACGCCTTGGCGGAGGTCAACAAACGTAACACGAATACTAAGTAGGACTTATCTGAAATGACGGAGGGCTACGACAGGTTTTTCTGAAAACCTATTGCGTAATGAACTTGATATCGTTGTAGAATCATGTAAATTTTGAACTAGAGTGATTTTGAGATTTTTATTAGTTTTGCTAAAGAGGTCACTCCCGGTGAAGGGATCTCGGCTCTTTCCTCATCGAATAAGGTGCGGGATATATCATATATATCACTGTGCAAAGCAAAACTCCAAAAGCAATCAAAAACCAAACCAAGTTTTGTAGCATCTGCCAGTTTTGCTAAAGAGGTCACTCCCGGTGAAGGGATCTCGGCTCTTTCCCTATCGAATAAGGTGCAAGGTATATCATATATACCGCTATGCAAAGCAAGACTGTAGCTACCCTTTTTGAAAAAATTTGATCCTACAACATCTTTTAGGTTTCTTTTCTTTCATTAATCACATTAATGAAGTCTCATCATTTAAGTCACCTAAACATCACAGATAAATACGACGTACACTTATGCCATCCGCATTCGCTTCGATGTCTCCTCGTGCACCGTTGGGTTAGGTAACTAACGACGGAGCAGGGCAGGGCTAGTGCGAGTGTAAAACATAAGTAACGTTTATATAATATATCATATATACTGTATACTGTATCCATCAGAACATATCAAATGATCACATCACAGATATCGCAGCAGAAACATAGATATAATGTGGGATATACTAGGACGTCCGTATTTAGTATTTAGCCAACAATAGAAAATACGGATTCCACAGTCGCGATGAATAGCCAAGCCCTCACCCTGAACCCCTACGAGAGCGGCAAGCGACCCTACCAATTCTGGAGTTTAAGAGACCCGGTCTCGACTCCTCGAGATGGCCTCCCACTGAACCCCAGAACCCGATCACCTGTGCTCCCCTCCTTGGGTCCATCCTAATGCGGAAAAGTAAATAATATACAACACTGGTGGCATCAATCTCAACCCGGAAGTGCCCCAAATAAAAGAATATTACATTACATTTAAATTTACATGAATGAAAATATAAAACTTTCATCTCACATAAAAAAAACCCCGGCTATTCAATCGCGACAATCCTACACATCATATCTCAGCAATACATAATATCCCATATCATCAACGTAAGTAAGTATGCATACACTGATCGTCGTCGATGTATAGCAACAACAATCGGTAAATACACACTTACGGTCACAGAAAAGAAAGTGTAAAACTACAATATCTGGAATCCACATTCTCTTTAGACATCGTAAATGCGAAATATCACATAATTCGTATTTCATGTCTAGTAATATGAATTCCACACATTGCATCACATTCCAGATAAATAGACAGTATTAAAGTTTTCGAACGAACGATCAAATACCCAAGATTCCCTAAAGCTCAATACTTGAGCGGAGTTCAAAAACCCGGAGTGTGACACGGTAGTAGCGGTCCAGCCGTAGAAGGGTCAATCCAACGCCTCACATGTGGCACGCCGTACTGCCCCAAACCCTAAGGTTCAAAGGGCAGTTCAAGACGGTCACATAATCGAGTTAAGGTTTGTTGTCTTCTAGAGGTTCCACCACAAAACTTGCACGTATTTCCGAAAGATTTAAACCCCGTGAAAAGTGAGCAAATGACACTCGTTCGAACAATTCAATACTTTCTAATTATCCGGATGAAAGCACGAAATTAAAATTCCGATCGAATCGCCGAGTCCATAACCATCCCCAGAAAATACAGTACTAGATTCAGATTAAACATACCCAAAAATGTAAACAAGCAGGTAGGAGAAAAACCACATAAAAACGAGGCAATGAATCCCGCTTCGTATTTCACAGTTTGTCTTAGACTTGCCTGCTGTATTTTTTAAGTATTTTTAATTCTGAAAAATAACAGATTTGAAAAAATTTCCAGAGAGGGTCCCGAAAATCCGTATTTTGTTTCGATCGGGGTTTTAACTTCGCTAAAGTATTGCCTAATGTTCTAGGTTGGCTCTGATACCAATGTTGGGTTTACCTAGCACCTCATGAAGGGTTTGGAAGCATCACATGTACCAAAGATTAAAATTTTAGGGTGCTAAGTAAGCATACAAAGAATCATTCCTAGAAAAAATTAGGGTTTCAAAAACAACACTTGATCACGAGTAGATTGAGCTAGGATTTTGAGAGTACAACCTTTGTAGCTCCCTACGCTAGACTCCTCGGCTACTTGGGGTTTGGAAAAAGTCCGCTTGAACTCCTCTAGGTCCACGATGATCCACCCGGAGTCCGCTTTGTCCAAGCTTGCAACTTCAATTTATCAAGAGAATGAAATGAAACTAACACTCTAAACAAGTGGGCAAGACTTGTGTAGAATGGTGTTGTGGTTCTTTTTCTAACTTCAAAATCCTATCTTGTTGAGTATTTTGCTCACTTGAAAGATCTAGAGAGCAAAGGAGCAAGGTTAAAGAAGATGATGGCTTTTTAAAAAGAAGAGAAAAGATAATCACATTTTAGAAAATATATGTATATATATTTTCCTCTTCTTATCTCAAACCATGGTTAAATCATATGGATATTATTTCACTTGAGTTAAAACATAAAAGAAAAGATTAACTCATGGTTAGAAGGTAGGTGAGCATGGTTAGGTCAAGAAGATGTAGAACTCATCCATGAATTATCCTTTTCTTTTTCCTTTGTTTTAAAACAAATGAAATAATAACACATATATATAAAATCATGGTGTGAGTCTTATATTGCCACCATTTTCCATGTATATGCAACCATGAAGGATGATGTATGTATGTATGTGTGCATGCACATCCATATGTGCATGAATGTAGAAAGAAAGCATACATGCATGCATACATCCAAAAAATACAAGAAAGGATTTCTAGTGAGAATCTAATGGTTAAATGATAAATCAACACTTGATTTATCAATCCGGCCATATCACATACGACCCTAACCAAAAGCAAGCCGCCCGATTAATATACGGTATCTCATACTCGCATCTTAATCGGGCCCATGCGCATATCGTATACGCGCTCCACAACGTTTCGCCTGGACTAGGTAACTCCTTTGTGAGACTCTAAGACTCGTCAATACGCCGGCAGTGGGTGATGATCATATCAAGCACCCCCAAGCCGCAAGCGATCAGCTAAACGTAACGGCCACCCGGGTATTGAGCGATCAGAAGAAGACAAGCGAACCTGCTACAACTCCCGTCGAGCCAACCGGCAATACTACCCATGCAGTCCGGTCTCCTCGTCTGATATGTCGCATATCAAGTCTAGGGGTGGTAAACGTCAGACCCCAATAACCGATAAGTCGTGCCGATGTGAGGCTCATAACGGGTCGAGAAACTACTGGTAACACTTACCAGTAAATCTCTAATCAGCCCTGGCCAGAGACTTCCCTGTTACGGCCAATCGAACACAGTGCAACATCAACCCCCAATACCGGGAGAGACGAAACCCCTCCTATCGCTCATTGCCTCCATGTGACTCGGGACTGTACCCAAAAACCACCGTTTTGCACGCCCTCATGGACGTGGTAAGGTGGAAATCAAAGCACAGTGGGATCACACAAGATTCTATGACGATCTCGGGTCTACAGACTAACCTGCACAAGTGTCACCTAAGAACTGCCATCTGACGTAAGGTATAATACCATCTGGGAGTTCTCGGCGAGTCCGTCCAGTGTACCCAGTCTCTACTGAGCACCCGTATACCATCTCTGATGTCAAACACCAATGGATATGGGATCATCCATCGCCCATCTCATGGGTCGAGAAGCGTATACGCTAGTCTACACTGGTATATCGATGCCCCGTCTCGATACACCCACGACTAGGGACCTTGAAGGATGTACTTATGGACTACCATGTCCCCACTAGTATGATCTGCATCATAGTCCAGGTAGTCAAGTACACACCCTAAGGGCTTTACCAACTTGTAACTATAAGACAGTATAAAGAAACAAGTATAAATGTTAAGATAAAGAGCAACCAGATAGCATACTATCATATCAAGCAAAAAAGTCATCTCTATATATATGTCCAAGCATCCAATATAATATACATCATCTGTACAATACTTGCCTCTAGGACATACATACAACTAACAGTTCTTTTGGTATCAGAGCCATAGGTTAGTCGGGTTGATTCTTTAGTAGTTGGGTATTGTACCCAATACACAAATCAGAATACCCGTGTTTAGGAAACATGTCCTGCCACCTTGCCGTTTTACCATTCTTGAATCACATTCTTCATGATTATATCTTTTACGATGTGCAAACTTCCTTTGCATATCGACTTGAAACCTGATTCCTTGTTTTCTCTAGGACTTAGGCGACTTGGGTGGAGTTATGTAATTGTGGCTATGATACCGCGGCATAGTTACAATGCGGCACTCTATTTAAGTAACTTGGAGTTCTAGCCTTGATCTATATTTTGAATCTATCATCATGCTAATGTTGGATGTTTTGATTTCAGGAATATGGCCGGTAAGAATTTGAAGACGTACCAAAGGCGTGTGGACGAAACCGCCATGCTTGGAGTGATAAGGGGAATGCTGGAGAATCAAAAGAAACAGACCGAGCTGATCCAGCAGCAAGCGAAGTCGTTTCAGGAAGGTTTACAGATCGTTCAGCAGTCTGTGGACAATGTTGGAGCTAAACCAGTTGACCGAGTAGTGACCGTAGCAGATTTCAGGTGTTTGGGTCCGTCTACATTTACTGGTTTGGAGGAGTCATTGCCAGCAGAGCAGTGGCTAGTTGACACAGAGAACTTGCTTATCGCGGCATAGATTCCAGATGAGAAAAGGGTTGATGTGGTACGCATTCAGTTGTGGACTACGCCCGAGAATGGTGGCTTGTGGAGGAGAACCGCTTGCCCAAGCCGATCAAGTGGGCGGATTTTTCGAAGAGTTTCCTAGAGATGTTCTTCCCGCGGACTGCACGGGAGGAAATGGAGGAGAAATTCATCGGACTAAATCAGAATGGAACACCCGTAGATGTGCATGCAGCAGAATGGACAAGACTCAGCAGATTCGCTGGACCTTTAGTTACCAACGATGCAGACAGGGCACGGAGGTTCATGCGCAGCTTGGACGTGGACATCCAGAGGCAGATTGTGTCCCTGGGTTTAACCACTTTCTCACAAGTACTTGCGGCAGCTCGAGAGCAGCAGAGTTTATCTAGGATGAAGGGGAGTTTGCAGCAGACAGCAGTTGCGGTAAGGAAGCCAGCATTCGTACCAAACCGAGCTCATGGTCGCAGAGGTATTCCAGTGGACCGTCGAGGTGTAGCACCCATGAAGAAGCATGTTGTCATCGATCGAAGAAAGAGCATGACTTGTAACTACTGCAATTTACCTGGCCACATGCAAAAGGATTGTCGAAGGAGGCTGGGACTCTGTTTGGTTTGTGGAGCGGCAGATCACGCTGTTAGTGCTTGTCCGTCGAAGTTTCGTACGAGGGATGATATTCAGAAGCCTCCGCAGAGACCGTTCCAGGGACAGAAACAGCTGACTCAAGGACCTAATCAGGCTCGAACTTTTACCTTGACAGCTGAAGAAGCTAAAGCGTCAGGAGAAGTTGTCTCAGGTACTCTACTCGTTCATGGTTTTCCCGCATTAGCGTTATTTGATTCTGGTGCATCCCATTGTTTTATGTCATCCAAGTTTATAACTACATACTCGATTGACTGCATGACCCTGTCTAGTTTCTGGGACATACACACTGGGAATGGGAAAATCATAGCTAGTAGGGAATGTAAAGATGTACAGTTGTTGTTTGCGGACGGGAGCTTTTTGCAGATTTCTTGGTGATTGATACGGGCAGCTACGAGGTCATCTTGGGAATGGATTTTCTTAGCACTTTCCACGCTCACATTGACTGTAGGGCAAAGAAGGTAATTTTCCAGATTTCCGGACATTCCGAGTTTAGCTTCACTGGAGGAAGCAGTTCTGTCGGGCCAGTCGAGTTTAGGGCTAGGCCGACAAACAATACTCTTGCATCAATGGAAGTTGATAAAAGTGAAGAGCCGGCTGTTGTTCGTGATTTTATGGACGTGTTTGAAGATATATCGGGATTACCGCCGAAGCGAGACGTGGAGTTCGCAATTGATCTTATTCCTGGTGCAGCGCCAGTATCCAAAGCGTATTATCCAATGGCACCAGTAGAGTTAGAAGAAGTCAAGAAACAGTTTGTTGAACTGCTTGAGAAAGGTTAGATTCGAAGCAGTAACTCGCCTTGGGGAGCTCCAGTTCTTCTAGTAAAGAAGAAGGATAGCACAAGAAGGATGTGCATCGACTATCGAGAATTAAACCGGGTGACTGTTAAGAACAAGTACCCGATCCCTCGCATTGGCGAACTTTTTGAGCAGCTTAGTGGCACGAGAGTATTCTCGAAGCTGGATTTGCGATCCGGATATCATCAGGTCCGAGTGAAAGTAGAAGATATTTGCAAGACGGCGTTCCGAACTCGGTATGGACATTACGAATACTTAGTGATGCCCTTCGGAGTAACGAATGCACCGGCGATATTCATGGACTTGATGAACCGAATCTTTTCACCATTCTTGGACCAGTTTATTGTGGTGTTCACTGACGATATTCTGGTTTACTCGAAGAGTTTTGAAGAGCATGCAGAATATTTGAAGATCGCACTGCAGACGTTGAGACAGGAGAAGTTATATGCGAAGATGAGTAAGTGCGAGTTTTGGCTGGAGGAAGTAAAGTTCTTGGGGCATGTTGAATCTGGCGATGGAATCGCCGTCGATCCCGAAAAGATTGCAGCAGTTCGTGATTGGCCAATTTCAAAGAATGTTGCAGAGATAAGAAGCTTTCTTGGACTCGCCGGGTATTACAGAAGATTTGTAGAGAACTTTGCTCGTCTGGCGAAGCCGTTAACCAAGCTTACGCGCAAGGAGGTACCTTTTGTATGGACGGACAAATGTGCGTTAGCTTTTGAGACGTTGAAGCAGAAGTTAATAACCGCCCCTATTTTGACCGTGCCAGACAATTCCGGAGAATTAGTGATTCACAGCGACGCATCTGGGAAAGGATTGGGATATGTTTTGATGCAGCATGGGAAGGTTGTAGCGTACGCATCAAGACAGTTGAAGACCCATGAGAAGAATTATCCAACTCATGACTTGGAGCTTGCGGCTGTGATTTTCGCTTTGAAGATTTGGAGATACTACCTTTTGGGTGAAAGGGTCGAAGTTTTTACTGATCATAAGAGCTTGAAGTATGTGTTCACGCAGAAGGAGCTTAATATGAGGCAACGTAGATGGTTGGAGCTGATGGCTGATTATGATCTTGATCTTAAGTACCATCCGGGGAAGGTTAATGTCGTGTCGGATGCGCTTAGTCAGTTACCAAAAATTCAGGTGTTAACTACGCAAAAGAAGCTCGTTGAAGATTTTCGAAGATTTGACTTGGAGGTTGTGCTACCGCACTCTACGGGACAGTTGATGCAGCTGCAAGTACATTCATCATTGATCAAGAATATTAAAGCAGCGCAATCGCAGGATCCTAGACTGCAAAGGTTTCGAGAACAGGTTGAAGCCGGACTACGAACGGATTTATTAATCCACGAAGATGGTTCGTTGAGGTATGGTAGCCGTTTGTGTGTGCCAAAGGGAGATATTCGTGAAGAGCTTATAAAAGAAGCATACAGTTCAGCTTATTCTGTACATCCAGGAGGCACAAAGATGTACCGAGATATTCGACAGCATTTCTGGTGGGAAGGCATGAAACGGGAGGTTGCTCGCTTTGTGGCAAAGTGCTTGGTGTGTCAGCAGGTTAAGGCTGAACATCAAAGGGTTGCTGGTTTATTGCAACCACTTCCGATTCCTCAGCGGAAGTGGGAACATATAACCATGGATTTCGTAACGGCTTTACAGCGGAGTCCAAAAGGCAACAATGCTGTATGGGTGATTGTTGACCGTTTGACCAAGGCAGCTCATTTTATTCCTTTTCGGGTTGGTCAATCAACAGAGACTTTGGCAGAGCGGTACATGCAAGAGATTGTAAGATTGCATGGAGTACCGGTGAGCATCGTGTCCGATCGTGACACTCGGTTTTTATCACACTTCTGGAGGAGTTTATAGGAAAGTTTGGGGATTCGATTGAAGTTTAGCACAGCTTATCATCCTCAAACTGATGGTCAGTCGGAGAGAACAATCCCAAACTCTTAAAGATATGTTGAGAGCTTGCATGTTGGACTTCAAGGGGTCTTGGGAGGATCATCTACATTTGGTGGAGTTTTCTTACAACAACAGTTTTCATACAACAACAGTTTTCAGGCAACTATCCAGATGGCTTCATTTGAAGCTTTGTATGATCGCAAATGCCGTTCACCTGTTTGTTGGGACGATATTGGTGAACGAAGATTATTGGGACCAGATTTGGTTGTGCAGACAGTTAAGAAGGTTAACACTATCAGAAATCATATGAAGGCAACACAAGACCGACAGAAGAGTTGGGCAGACACGTCAAGAAAACCTCTAGAGTTCGCCGTGGGTGATTTGGTATTCTTGAAGATATCACCAACTAGAGGGGTGATTCGTTTTGGAAGTCGAGGAAAGCTCGGTCCTCGATTGTTGGACCCTTTGAGATCTTGGAGCATGTTGGTGAGGTAGCGTATCGTTTGGCGTTACCGCGGTCCTTGGCGAATATGCACGATGTGTTTCACGTATCTCAACTCCGTAGGTATGTTCGAAATGAAACACACGTATTGGATCATTCGGAGCTAACAGTACGAGAAGACTTGACTTTTGAGGAGCGACCGATTGAAATTGTGGATCGAAGGGAAAAGGTTCTTAAGAACAAGGTGATCCCTCTTGTGCTTGTTTCTTGGGGTAATCGCTCGCATGGAGAGTCCACTTGGGAACAAAAAGATGAAATCCGTCAGAAGTTTCCTCATCTTTTCTTGTAGTTATTTGTCGTCTATCGTTGTATTCTTGGAATTTCGAGAACGAAATTCTTTTTGTAGTTGGGTATAATGTAACACCCGAGCCCAATGCTACTGGTTTCTGTTGTCGTATGTAGTCGTATGGTATTTAATTCGTTGATCCTACTTGACTGTTGTGAGTTATAATTTTACGCGGCAAATCATTTCTGCATATAACAATTTAAGGCATCTAAAATAATATTAAAAATATTCGTCATGGCCTGCTTGACACTCCTAACTCTGTTCTAGCGTCCTTGCATCGTGTTCTCGTCCCGTTCAGTGAAACGGGCGAGTTTGGACGGCTACGCGCACGTACGGGTGTCCGTTTTGGAGGTACGCCTTTTGATCATAAAATACTTCATTTTAAATTTTGGATCCCGCCTAAAATTTTCTTATTTCAATTTCAAATTTTTTGGACCCGACCCGGGCGCGGTTTGGAAATATTTTACTTTGCGCCAAAACCCAATTTCTAATATTTTTATAACCTCAGAATATTTTCCGTTTCACTAAAATCTTTTACAAAATTTTCTTGGACAGCCAATCAAATTTCGTTTAATCCCCCGTGGGCCCCACCTTCGTTCTCTCTCTCGCTTTCATTCTCTCTCCTCCCCAAATTCTCTCTCCTCTCTCTATCTCTCCCTTCTCTCTCTCTCCTCGTCTCTCTCTCTCTATCTCTCTCCTCTATATATATAGTTTCCTCCCCCTCCATTTCTTTTCCTTCAGCGAAACCCAAACCTCACATACCCTAGCCACCGTCTCCCTCGCCGCCGCAGCCCCAACGCCGACACCACCATCACCGGCCTCCTCGCCCTTGTCGCCTCCACATCCATCTCTTCTCCCTCCTTCATCAACTTCCCGTGCACCATGCACCAGCACCGCGGCCACCTGCGCACCCCTGCACCGCCGGGAGTCGCCGCCGGTGACCTCGTCCACGTATCCCCGGTCTTCGTGCGCACCCAGTAAGCCTACCTCACCCTCCTCTCCTTCTTTCATTCTTCTTCCTTTTCTCGTTCTTTTCTCTGTTCTTGATTGGCCGAGGGTTCCATGCAGGCAAGTCACCGGAGCTCCGTCGACGTGGTCGGCAATCACAACCTCTCCACGGATCATCGTGAGCAACCTCTTCTCAAATCCTCCTTTCCCTTCTTCTTTATTTTCTTTTCTTTTCTTGCTGCATTCTTGATCGTTCGCTGTTTTGCATCTCCCCGGAATCCGGCCGTGCCGGCGACGTGTCCCGACGATCCAACGGGGTACTCTGATCTGTGTGGTTTCACTGTTCGTCGTTTGGGTTCGTTCCGTGAACCGTGCGCCCGTCGCGAGATTTTCCCGCCGACGTTTATCGTTCCGTATTCCCGGTTCGCGACCCGTCGAGGCAAGTACCCCTTGCTACATGCTAAATAATATTTACTTACACATTGATGACACCCTAAATCTGTAGTTTTAACTTTAGTACGATTATTTTCCCATTTTCGTGTACAGTATTGCTATATATCATTTTATCTTTCAACTTGGAACCTACCTTTTGCAATTATGGTATTGAACCTAATAACCACATTTACAAGTTCTAATTACACTTTCACTAATGACGTAGCCTATGGCACTCTCTCTATCGTTTTACTTCACTCAGACACTCGTGTACATTTAACCTGCATAAACTGTGATTTCATCCATGGAACCTATATATATATATATATATATATATATATATCATTGCATCCATGAAGTCTTAAACTTGTTAACATGATTAAACGGCTATAATTGTCTTACTGCATTCTTATAATGTTGAAATCATCTCTGTGACACAACTGATAACTGTACTGCTAATTGAGTGAATCTGCCTATTGCTTAATTCATTGCTTAGATCATGTTGTTGATAACCATGCTTGATTATGTAACTGAGTATGAGCACACCCATGATATTGTTTACATCTTGATCTGACTTGCTATACACATATTGATTTACCCGACATGGTACCGTATACTGCTTGACTTGACCTGATGTACCATGACCTGACCCGTTACCTGATCTTGTGTTTAATGCCAACAAACCTGACATGTAGTCCTCATGGACCGTTCCTGTTGTCTATCCAGGCAAACCTGCTTACCTGATCCTGTGTTAGCATTAGTTCTTGATTACGGGATACCTGACTTGACATACACATATAACTTGGGGGTATGGGGAAATCAAAGGTGAAACCTGACTTATAACTCAACAGTTCGCTACTTGTTCTGATCAGTTTTAGAGGCTAGGCCAGCCTTGGAATGATGATGCTGACATCATTCATCTATACACATTCTTGTTTGGTGCTTAGCGGCATGTCTCGGTTTCAGCCCGAGAATCTGGGGCCGTGGTCCCGGGTATGTACGGGATACTATTGAATTACATCGATGATTCATCAATTTGGTTTCAAAAACTTTAGAACAGAAAATCTGATAGAACGGTTTAGTTTACCCACTGCACTGCTCTGACTTTTATTATTGTTACCCATGCTTTATTCATGTTTATATTCGTATTGCTGTTACCCTGTTTTTATGTTATTACTTGATGACTTGACGCGCTGACGTCTGGGTTTTGCATGGCCCAGATTCTGTACCGCTGTCGCAGTCCGAGCAGGAGTACTTCAACCGACAGGCTGAGCTGTGAGTGTCAGCAGTAGTTAGTTCTTCTTTCCTGCATTTTATTCCTGATGTGAGCCCGCATTATGGGACATACATTCCAGTTATTTGTATTGGATCTTTCGCTTCCGCATTTTATTATTCTTGACTCAGATTATCTTGGATTATAGACATGTTTAGATAGTTTTATTTTGTTCTTAATATCTCTACAGCCGTAATGTGACTGTGGATGGCTACTTCCTACCCACAGGTAGCATGGTTGGCTATGCCACGTGCCCATTTTAGCGTATTCTGGGAAGCGGAGCGTGACAGTTCCTAACAATTACTTCCAAAGAGTAATGATCTGTTACTACTGTAAAGTGGTTTTGCTTGTTCGTTATGTTCATAAAAGAAACAGAAAAGGATGCTTCATAATTTTCTTTCTTCCAAAAAATTGCAAACAAACACTAAAAGTAACTTCTAAGTCTACTTCCGTGACAAATTTTTAAAAGTTACTTCAAGAATACTTCCATCTCTTCCGGTACTTCCGGTCATCCAAACAGACCCAAAATGGAAATGATTTAATGTTTTTGTTATGGAAATATTTAAATGTATACTTGGCATAAATATAAAAAATTTATTTAAAAAAAAGTTAATGATGGAAGAATATATTTGGATATATTTGATTCATGTTTATAAAAAATAATGTACTTTAAGATTCCAACACATGTTTTATGCATTGCAAGCTTCATGGAAAACATTTTAATTGATTATTGGGCATGCACTGCTAGATATGTACGTATTATACTTTTGAAAATACTATATATATAGCAATAATCTCCGAAACCGAAAATTAAACCGAAACCTACCGATATTGACAAAACATGGAGATCTCCGCAACCGAAATCAAAACCGAGATCTCAAACATTAATTAAAACTCTCTTCTAAAATATATTATTTCTATCAAGTAAGCCCTCAAAACTACTGTTTTAAAATTGTTTCAAAACATAATTAGTAATATTATCCTGGAAAGGAGCAATTTCAATATATTTATATGCTGCACATGCACGGCAAGTGCCAAGATACGAGCTGGTTTACTAGGAATGAGATAATTTGACTACTGGATAAGCATAAGCTGTAACAAACCTGAGGAATGACAATTGCCATATTTAGGACCCCAGAAGCCAATCCTGTAAAATGCAGAGCATGAAGTTCAGTACAAAATCTAAACAGAGATATTAAGAATAAACAGCAAAAAATGGACCTTGTCCGCCTCCTGTACCGGCAGTCAACTCTGCAGTCACAGAGAATGGAACACTATATGTAATCTGCAGCATGAGGAAAGCAAGATCGTTGCATTTTGAGAATTAGATATGTAAAAAAAAGAGGCAACATATTGTGAAAATTAATTCTTACTGCTAAAGGAAATCCAAGAAGCGAGAAGATAACCAACGACGCATTCTTAATTCCCTTGTTTGCTCCAAGTACATGCTGAATTCCCTTGGAGTAATCATGAAGGGACAAAAAGCTTATGATTGTTATTGCTGCCATGCAGATAAACACAATAAAATTGCTCATTGCCCATACTGCTTTTGAACCCATTCTCCGACACATTGGATCAATGAGAAAAGAGCTAAGTCCAAGGACGACCTGAAATAAGTAAATTGTTATTTTTCTAGGTAAAAATGCAAGTCTTAACGCTAAAGCAAGATGATTGCTCCTGAGTTCTTACGGAATTCAATAGCAAACCAAATGCACCTTCTCTCACACCATTCTGGTAAGCACCACTTTCAGATGGGTTCCCTTTTGGATCCCCATGATAGACTTCACGCCCCATCCAATCAGTGTCAAAGAGGAAGAATGGAAACCATGATATCTGCAATAAAGATAGTAAGGAATGTTCTGATAAAAAGTTATATCTATAAAAATGCTTCAGTAGACAACTATTATTAAGCATCGACATCCATTAGAGAAGACACTCAACTCATATGTCTAAGGATGTAACGAACACTTTAAGATTATCAAACATAATGCAAACATTAAATCAGTGAGAATACAACCGTAATTTGCCCAGTTTAATAAGCATCTCTTCTATTATGCTGCAAACCACATGTGGCCATATGTTTAAATCTCACATGTCAACTTCCAAGTAGAAAACAAAAGAAGCCCTACAAAATGTGTAGAATTGTAATAATTCTATAATTTATCTTTCTATTTTGGATATTAACCCTCTAATAAGTTCTTGTAAAATTATTTTATAAGATTAAATCGGGAATGTAACACCCTAGTCCGATCGTACATTTCTTTTTCTTGGATATATTTGGTTTTGTTTTACTATTATTATAATTTAGAGTTTAATAATTTTAATTAAGATATATACATATAATTATGGTTTTTCAAGTTTGTTAAATATGCATATTATTAGTTTTTAAATATATTTTTGTCTAACACTATTTTATAACCATATTTATATTTTAGTATCATAGTTTAAACAAAAAATATTTTATTTGGTATTTCTTTAAACAATACATATACATAAGATTTTACCCCGTTTTAAATTCTATTTTATAAGATATTTTGTCTTACGATATTTATTTGGTTAAAATATTTAATTTTGAAAAGTCATGAGAGCCCTTGTTTAATCTCTTGACCATATAAATATTTTTCCTAATCTAACAACTCAATTTTTTCTCTTCAATCACCATATATGTCTCACCTGATAACTTTATTCTTTTAAAACAAATACTATTCTCTCTCCAAACAAATATCTTTTCCAACAGATTTCTTTCTCCCCATATTCTATTCTATCTACATATATTTTTTTATATCACTAACTATATTTCACCAAACACCCGCTCTCTTTCTATATATATTCCCTAACAAAATCTCTCTCTCACAAATCTAATCTAATCTCTCTCAGCAGATTCTCTTTCTCAAATCTACTCTCTTTAATTATTTTTCTACAAACCTATATAAATACATATATATATATATATATATATATATAATTGAAGATATTTTGTTATGATAGTTCAACTGAAAATATATTTTAGTTGTTTGATATCATAAAATCCTATATATATAACTAATTATATTTCTTTTCATTAACCCATAACCATATACATATCTACATATATTTTCACTATTTACTAATATGTATATATACATATACTTTTCTATTATTCTAACTATATACAAACTAATATGTATATATACAACTTTTCTAATATCTTATAGAGGTATATAACCCATCATATCTTTCTTTTATAAAATCAAATCCAAATCTCATCTCATCAGAATATTTATCTCTCCAATTATAATAATCTCTCCAATCTTTAAACATCTCTTTTCCCTATAAATAACAACCTAATTATTGTCATCTCTCCCCTTTTCATATAAATCAACCTTCTTTTTTTTCCCATCTCAATATTTTCTTCTTCTTCAAAATTAGCCGAGCAATCAAACCTTGGAGTTGTTCTTTGTGTCGTCGTGTTTATCTGTCTCCGAGGCAAGTACTCTTACTCTTTTATTTTTTTTAGTCGATGTAACATCGGCAATTTTCTAAATAAATTATTAACTTACAATATTTAAATAAAATTGTAATATTCTGTCACTTTATTAATATATCTTATAATACTTGTACATATGATGAAAACCCCAAGATCTAGAATACCTATTAGTCTTTTCATCAAGTGAACTGTAAAAGTGCAAGCGTAATAAAATAACTATTAAAATGTAAATGTGGTTTAATATATAAAGAGCTTTATAAGTAATTATGTTTCTGTTGCAACAATATTTGGTATACACTAGCATACAAAATGTCAACACTTATATCCTAATCTAAAACACAAAAATATACCATTATTACTGTTAATCAATAAACGCTTTGGGCTTAATATTTTATATATATAAATTAAACTTTCTATATTATCACTCATTATAATATCGCTGCACTCTATGTGCCCTAATCATATAAATTATTTTGATACTATAATTTGTATTAACATTTTCTATTATCACATGATTATAAAACTTATTATTAGCACTTACATGATAACTAGTCAATCTGTCATTTATTTTATCTTATTTACTATTATCTCGTAATTATACTATTACCACCATCCGCTTTATGTATCTGTAATTTGTCATTTCTATTTAACTATATTAACCCTTTAAAACCATATCTCAATTTATTATTCTTTTCAATAAATAAACTCGGATGTTAAATACAGATGCTTGCATATTTATGTTGAGTGTTGTTTACATTTTTAACCTTATCATATTCTATCGTCTATATTTAACATCTTACTTGAGACTATCATTGTCGGCATGCTTGAGGAACCTTAACATGCTATTCTTGTTTTTGGACACTATCATTTTATAACTATTGTACTTGACATGCCATGATTACTCATTGCTCCAGACTACTCATATTAAAACAAGTTTTCTAATTTGAATGCTGAATTACATGACATGACACGCCACTATTCACCAGTTTTATTTCCATACAATTACCATACTACAAGTTCCTGTCTTTTCAGCATTCTTAATTAGTGATTTTAATTTTTACCATAGCAGCTATAAATACGTGGGTGTTGGGGTAGTTTGAGTGTGCGTTGTACAACAGGATCTCAGGAGTCCCATGCCGGCAGCTCGTACCGGGCTATAGCGGTCTCATGATTACAGCTCGTACCGGGCTATAGCGGTCACATGTTTACAGCTCGTACCGGGCTATAGCGGTCACATGATTACAGCTCGTACCGGGCTATAGCGGTCTCTTATTCATTCCACAGTTGGGCCCGTGTTTCCTAGCCCCTGGGGCACCACTCTTGGGTTAGGAATACTCCTGCAGAGGTTGACGCACACACTCAAGCTTATGATAGGATAGTTTACCTTTTAGTGGCCAGTTAGGTTATGACACGATCCCTTACATACATATTTCATAGTGTTGGTGCATTTAATTACTTATACACATGTTTTCTTGCACACCGGGCTTCACTTTTATATATTCTTGTTATTATTCTACACACACTTTATGCATTGAGTACTTGCTGGGATGTTCTGACATCCCTGAGATTTGCCATCTCAGGTTTAGAGACAGATCTGCAGGCTGAGCAGGATCAGAGCGGCTACCAGGACTTTGTTGAAGATCAGTAATCGTAGATTTACTTTCCTTTACTTTTAGCCTTTAACATGTGCGCCCTTATGGGACATTAGGACTTTTGTATCTCTTTCGGATCTTATTTTATTCCGAATCTTTTGTTTTGGATCTTTAATTGCATCAATTATCTAGTGGACCCATTTTTAGGATTTCTTGTGGTTTCATTGCAGCATGATCATCAGTATTATTGTATTGGACTTTATTTTTGACAGGTTAATCTAGACAGCCTTATGTGACTATGGAAGGACTTTTCTTACCGTCGGTAGCACGGCTGGCCTTCGTCGCTTCCCGTATTCCACATTTTTGGGAAGCGGGGCGTGACAAGGTTTTGTTGGTATCAGAGCCCAGGCTGACATCAAAGTTAGTCTTGGTTCTACCGACCTTTTAGGTTAGAATCACATGTGTAGGTTTTCCCCAGTATGTCATGCTGCAGATTCCGTTGACTCTGACCGTAGGATTCGGACGACTTACATAGAGTTACGATATTGTGCCCATGTACCGCGACATGGTTACAATGCGTCATTCTGTTTGAGTAATTTAGAGTTCTACCTGATTTGTTCCCACTGATTTGATTTCCTTTCACATGCCGATTTTTCGAGCCCAAACCGTGACTTTTAGTACCTTCATTTGCTTCATTGATCCTTAATTTTTCATACCCATCTATTTTCATTGATCTTTGTAATTAGTTCGCGACCCTGTATTTTCGTTCTTCAAATTTCGAGTACGAAATTTTCTGTAAGGCGGGTAGGATGTAACACCCTAGTCCGATCGTACGTTTCTTTTTCTTGGATATATTTGGTTTTGTTTTACTATTATTATAATTTAGAGTTTAATACTTTTAATTAAGATATATGCATATAATTATGGTTTTTCAAGTTTGTTAAATATGCATATTATTAGTTTTTAAATATATTTTTGTCTAACACTATTTTATAATCATATTTATATTTTAGTATCATAGTTTAAACAAAAAATATTTTATTTGGTATTTCTTTAAACAATACATATACATAAGATTTTACCCCTTTTTAAATTCTATTTTATAAGATATTTTGTCTTACGATATTTATTTGGTTAAAATATTTAATTTTGAAAAGTCATGAGAGCCCTTGTTTAATCTCTTGACCATATAAATATTTTACCTAATCTAACAACTCAATTTTTTCTCTCCAATCACCATATATGTCTCACCTGATAACTTTATTCTTTTAAAACAAATACTATTCTCTCTCCAAACAAATATCTTTTCCAACGGATTTCTTTCTCCCCATATTCTATTCTATCTACATATATTTTTTTTATGTCACTAACTATATTTCACCAAACCCCCGCTCTCTTTCTATATATATTCCCTAACAAAATCTCTCTCTCACAAATCTAATCTAATCTCTCTCAGCAGATTCTCTTTCTCAAATCTACTCTCTTTAATTATTTTTCTACAAACCTATATAAATACATACATATATATATATATATATATAAATAATTGAAGATATTTTGTTATGATAGTTCAACTGAAAATATATTTTAGTTATTTGATATCATAAAATCCTATATATATAACTAATTATATTTATTTTCATTAACCCATAACCATATACATATCTACATATATTTTCACTATTTACTAATATGTATATATACATATACTTTTCTATTATTCTAACTATATACAAACTAATATGTATATATACAACTTTTCTAATATCTTATAGAGGTATATAACAACCCATCATATCTTTCTTTTATAAAATCAAATCCAAATCTCATCTCATCAGAATATTTATCTCTCCAATTATAATAATCTCTCCAATCTTTAAACATCTCTCTTCCCTATAAATAACAACCTATTTATTATCATCTCTCCCCTTTTCATATAAATCAACCTTCTTTTTTTTCCCATCTCAATATTTTCTTCTTCAAAATTAGCCGAGCAATCAAACCTTGGAGTTGTTCTTTGTGTCATCGTGTTTATCTGTCTCCGAGGCAAGTACTCTTACTCTTTTATTTTTTTAGTCGATATAACATCGGCAATTTTCTAAATAAATTATTAACTTACAATATTTAAATAAAATTGTAATATTCTGCCGCTTTATTAATATATCTTATAATACTTGTACATATGATGAAAACCCCAAGATCTAGAATACCTATTAATCTTTTCATCAAGTGAACTGTAAAAGTGCAAGCGTAATAAAATAACTATTAAAATGTAAACGTGGTTTAATATATAAAAAGCTTTATAAGTAATTATGTTTCTGTTGCAACAATATTGGTATACACTAGCATGCAAAATGTCAACACTTATATCCTAATCTAAAATACAAAAATATACCATTATTACTGTTAATCAATAAACGCTTTTGGCTTAATATTTTATATATATAAATTAAACTTTCTACATTATCACTCATTATAATATCGCTGCACTCTATGTGCCCTAATCATATAAATTATTTTGATACTATAATTTGTATTAACATTTTCTATTATCAAATGATTATAAAACTTATTATTAGCACTTACATGATAACTAGTCAATCTGTCATTTATTTTATCTTATTTACTATTATCTCGTAATTATACTATTACCACCATCCGCTTTATGTATCTGTAATTTGTCATTTCTATTTAACTATATTAACCCTTTAAAACCATATTTCAATTTATTATTCTTTTCAATAAATAAACTCGGATGTTAAATACAGATGCTTGCATATTTATGTTGAGTGTTGTTTACATTTTTAACCTTATCATATTCTATCGTCTATATTTAACATTTTACTTGAGACTATCATTGTCGGCATGCTTGAGAAAGCTTAACATGCTATTCTTGTTTTTGGACACTATCATTTTATAACTATTGTACTTGACATGCCATGATTACTCATTGCTCCAGACTACTCATATTAAAACAAGTTCTCTAATTTGAATGCTGAATTACATGACATGACACACCACTATTCACCAGTTTTATTTCCATACAATTACCATACTACAAGTTCCTATCTTTTCAGCATTCTTAATTAGTGATTTAATCTTTACCATAGCAGCTATAAATACGTGGGTGTTGGGGTAGTTTGAGTGTGCGTTGTACAACAGGATCTCAGGAGTCCCATGCCGGCAGCTCGTACCGGGCTATAGCGGTCTCATGATTACAGCTCGTACCGGGCTATAGCGGTCATATGTTTACAGCTCGTACCGGGCTATAGCGGTCACATGATTACAGCTCATACCGGGCTATACCGGTCTCTTGTTCATTCCACAGTTGGGCCCGTGTTTCCTAGCCCCTGGGGCACCACTCTTGGGTTAGGAATACTCCTGCAGAGGTTGACGCACACACTCAAGCTTACGATAGGATAGTTTACCTTTTAATGGCCAGTTAGGTTATGACACGATCCCTTACATACATGTTTCATAGTGTTAGTGCATTTAATTACTTATACACATGTTTTCTTGCACACCGGGCTTCACTTTTATATATTCTTGTTATTATGCTACACACACTTTATACGTTGAGTACTTGCTGGGATGTTCTGACATCCCTGAGATTTGCCATCTCAGGTTTAGAGACAGATCTGCAGGCTGAGCAGGATCAGAGCGGCTACCAGGACTTTGTTGAAGATCAGTAATCGTAGATTTACTTTCCTTTACTTTTAGCCTTTAACATGTGCGTCCTTATGGGACATTAGGACTTTTGTATCTCTTTCGGATCTTATTTTATTCCGAATCTTTTGTTTTGGATCTTTAATTGCATCAATTATCTAGTGGACCCATTTTTAGGATTTCTTGTGGTTTCATTGCAACATGATCATCAGTATTATTGTATTGGACTTTATTTTTGACAGGTTAATTTAGACAGCCTTATGTGACTATGGAAGGACTTTTCTTACCGTAGGTAGCACGGCTGGCCTTCGTCACTTCCCGTATTCCACATTTTTAGGAAGCGGGGCGTGACAGGGAATCGGCGGGGTATTTGCGCAAATCGACTTTCGATGACTATCCACGATAAAAGTATGATGCACTTGACCGGTTTTTCGGCTTTTTTGGGGTTTTCGGACTTTCGCTCGGAGCTTCGAGGGCAAATTGGGCCCTGCGGTCCCATTTGCTTAACACTTTTGGGGAGACTTTTTTACGAGCGACGATAGAGCGCAGCTAAAATAATCGATTTTTGGTCAAGCTTTTTTTCAATTTTTCGGTAGTTTGGAAGTCCTGTTATCGGACTTCCTATCCGGGCTACTTTCGGGCTTAAGAAAGCCCTCATAGCCCTGTTTTCATTAGCTAAGCTACAATGGATTTCAGACTCGTCATGATCCAACTTATGATGACAGAAAATGTCGATTCGCAGCTTCAACCTTTCTTGGTCAACGCAATATATAATTCTAAAGACTACTTGTCATGAAAATTTACAATATTTTGTTTCTGTTTAGTAGCATGTGCCAAAATACTGGTAAAGATAAATTGAAAGTCAGAGCTATATTGCATACCCAAGTAAGTGCCATAACAAGAAGCACAGAGTGCATTCCAGGCGGCAAATGTCTTAAGCTAGTCAAGAGATTAACCAGAACAGCCGATGGTCCATCATCCAAAGCATTAGTTTTATCATGTCTAGCTTTTGAGTCAAAACCCAAAGGGGCATTAGAATTTTCTCTGCCATGCAACACTTTGATTTCAGAGTCAAAACCATTCGATATCTTCCCTGGTGTTGTTTGTGATAATCCACGATCCTGTTGCTGAGAATCTTTCAGTAAGGGCACAGAATCAGAAAAATGCTGTCCAGGTTTTGCTTCCAGTGGAATTTCTTTAGCAAAATATAGAGTCACAAGCATACAGAACACGAGGAAAGCCTGCAAATGACACCACAAGCATTTTCCATTACGACAGAGAAAATAAAAAAAGACACCGCCAATGCAAAAGACATAATGACCTTCTAAGAGATCTTAGATAAGTAGCGTAAGAATTTAGCAAACACAAATAAATGAGCTACTGTATGTTCATTTAACCTTCATAATGGCATATACTGTTTGGGCGCAGAAAAGATTCAAGTTCATCTTCTTCCGGTAAGAAATTTACAACATTTAAACATCAACCATTTATAGGTCAGCTATAATACAAACAGTAAAAACATATAAGGAAGAATTCATTGAAGGAAATGACTGTTGAAAAGCATAGGATAACAGGAAAATTTCGAACGGCAATCTTCCATGAGTATAGCATATGATTTGTTGGAGGAGACTATTTTTTGGGGGTGCTTGTTTAAGCACACTTATATAGTAACAAAAACTAATCATTTTTGTGAACTAGTACTCTTCTTGCGCAACACACATATATAACGAAAGTTCAATTGTATAATTATTTATTATAAAATCATATTAATTACTATTCCAGAATGCATATCATGTAGATTTTACATGAATATTGTATACGAGAATAATGGAAGACAAAGGTCCTAGAATAGGATTTTCTCCTATGATGTCGGAAAAAGTCAACCCTCCGTCATTTTTTTCGATGATCGGCATTCACATCTTCATTGTCTAAGATGTAGATACACCAAATTTCATGTGATTATAACATCATCTCACTGTTGATTTAGTGGGTGTAAATTAACGGTTATCCGATAATATAACATTTTTAAAATTTTTACATCATTAAATAACAGTGAAATTATGTTAGAATAACATGAAATTTGGTGTAATAACATCTAACACAATGGAGATCAAGATGGACGGTGCCGATTGCCGAAAAAATGGCGGAGAGTCGACTTTTCTCGACATGCCCTAGGAGGGTTTCCCTCCTACGGCCTTAGTCATATATAACTGAGACATGATGTATAAACAAATTAATGCATCTTTAATCATTAGAAATGGATAGTCTCAAAAAAAACATTAGAAATGGTCATAAACAGAATTCAAGAATTTGTTATTTCTTACAGTCACTTACTGTACCTCTTCATTTGGAATTTTAAGGGACGGTAAAATATTTATAAGGATAGTATTGGTGGGAAAACCATATTGAGACAAATCAAATACTAGATTATGGCACGTGCGATGCACGTAAATAGCATTGTCTATCAAGAATGATTTTAAATTCTATTTATGCTATATTAAGAATGATTTTAAATTCTTGCTATGCTTTAGTTTCGCTAAAATACCATAATCCGTCTACATAGTTCAGATAAATGTTGATTTATTTTCGTTTTTAGCTTAACTGGTAATAACCATGTGTTCTTAAATTTAAATTACAAAGCAAGTTGGGGTTAATATAGAATATAGGAAAACTTATAGCATAGGTAAATAATACAAATTATGGGTGTTTCTGTGCAAGTTTTCATTTTCTATTTCCACTTTGTGTGCGTGCGTGCCCGCGTGTGTGTGTGAGAGAGAGGGGGGCGCATGTTTGTGTGTGTGAGAGAGAGAGAGCGATTTGATGTACAGACTGTTGATGTCCTGGTCATTGGTACATGTTCGATACATCTAACATATACATATCAATTTTAAGATGTGCATAAGAGATTTTCTCAACAAATCAGATAGAATCCAATATGGTAAGATTGTGATATGAGACCAATACAAATATACCTACTCGACAATGTATTCATACAACATACTATATCAATTCCAATAAAAGATAACACTACAGGGTCTCCGAGAGTCCACGAAAAGAAGAGTGGAAATGGGACCAACAATGTAAGAAACATTCTCCATGAACAAGGGTTTGGAGTGGCCCCATTGGTGGGGCTTGGAGTAATCCATGGGGGAAACTCGAGCCCAGGTTCCCCCATTTATGAGGGGTGGCTAATTTATTCCATCTATTATCTCAAAAACATTCTCCATGAACTATTGAGCCATATTCTAATGGAACACATCATTTCGCATGTTCAAGGGTTTCTTTTATATTTTGCATGTAAACCATAGTAAGAACAATCACATGTTAATACGACTTGCATGTAAGAGTTAGAGGAGACCATCTACTATAACATATGAAGAATTATGTATATAGGAATGCAGAGGGGACACATTCATATCTTCTCCATTTCTCTCATTCACTCATCTCTTTCATCTTCTTTAATAATCTTAAACTGCAAACCAAACCTAACCTTCCTGTAAAACTACAAGAATAGTATTAAAGCAAGAACTTACCTAGACGACACATAACCATCGCCACTATCTAAATGACCCTTTCCGATCCTCTCCAACCACCTAATGCTGATTACAAACTATTTTGGGTAAAATTGAGCAGGAGGATTTTACTCTTATGGTGACTAGTCTACTTAGTTGCTTGCAAGATAACAGAGACAGACAACCTGATAATTTTTAAGTTAATTGCATGCCATGTAGAAGAATAAGTTTCCATAGTCATCACGACATTAGAAATGGCAATTATGTCATAACGCAATAGCAAACAGTTATGTTTATTTTGTTTGTTATTTTCTTCCTTTCTTTTTTCGTTTTTTTTTTTTTTTTTTTTTTTTTGGGGGGGGGGGGGCCTAAATAATCATGGATGCAGGAGCAACATTAATAAACTCTTTATCGTTGTTGCAATGCTTATATAAATTGAGAAATTGTTTCACATCAAGTTATAGATTAAGATAAAGATACACTATAGTAAGCTATTATAGAAATATATTTCATTACAAAAGCATTAACTCACCACAGCAACTAAAAAAGCTGCTTTCAAATTTGCACATGCTTCACAACAAGCTCTAGTCCGTAAAAAAGGGAACCACCTGTTTCACAAGAGTAATTAAACATATGATATTATTGGTACCTATTGCTAACTATGAACTCTCATAAATAATGCACAACCCTTGGAGCTTCCAATTATAAGACATTAGTGTTCTGGCATGTGCTATGGACAGACAAATAAGAACTTGCATTTGAGGCAAAAATAAAACCGATCCCTATAAAGTTTTTCTAATGTTGAGTTATTGTTTTTGAAAGACGCCTTCAAAAAGAGAGATATAATGAGGTTAAAGATAAAATTCAGAGCTTCTATTATTTAATTGACTGATAAGGTGGCACAGGACATCACTTCCATACATGTTCATTGTATGTGCCTAAAATTCCCATCCAAAGAACATGCTCAGATTGATTTGCATTATAATACAGCAGACATAATGTTAAAAATCATCATGGACTAGAATTCTAGATACTGAAAGGCAATAAAGTTAATAAGTTTAGTGTTTATTTTTATTCTATACTAAGCACATACGAAACTAACACTTCAAGAAAAGGAAAAATGTTACAAGTATTTACTTTAATATATGATAGCGGATTCTTTTAATTTTGAAAAATGGGTATGTTATTTAACTGTTATGGGCTTATACGTAAATTATAGTAGCAACCATTTCACAAGTGCATATGGAGCTCAGAGAAAGGAAGGAATGAGAGCAGCCTACAAAAGAGGTAGATGTATTCTTAAACATTTTTCAGTTTGGCAGCCTCTCGTTCAATCTCTTTTTGAGGAAGGCAACACTTGGCAATAGTGCAGAGGTATTAGTCAAATTCAGTTTGTGGCTGAGGATCCAATTCTATTAGTAGATACATGACATATGTACTTCTTTAACTTAGACACTTCTTTAACTTAGACAAAATAAGGGGAAAATGTTTCAACTCATGTTTATGTATATATACAGAATGAAGTGTTGAGTTGGTAGTGCTAGAAATAAAATATATATTTTTCATATGACTTGCATGAATCTTTTTACTCCTCGCAATCACCCTAAAAAGTTCTTTTAAGCCCTAATCAATTTTCCATGCTTGATGATTGATGCTCAAAACGTTTAGATATCAGCAAATGAAATCCAACAAAAAAAATTCATGACACCTGAAAAATTAACTGAATGTGAAGTGGGAGGGAATAATATTGTGACAACGTTGACATAAACTATGTTCAAAAAAAAATTTAGGACACCATTAAATATTTGGAGCTACTAAACCTCAAGAAAAAGATCCAAGAGAGGTCATATTGATCTTGGAGCAAAAAGGAAAACAAGTCAAGCTGAAATTACATGACGATGTAGTTGGATAAGTGGGACAAATAATGAGATATCACAGATGAGAGATTTGGAACTTTAATAGGGATCTGATATATTATTCATAAACGAGTAAAAGTTTTGCAGTCTCGTGTGAAGTCTCAATGAAAATGTTCATATATGTTAAAGAACAAGTTACAAAAGATAAAGATTTTTTAGTTACCTATTCTATTTACAAAACAATAAGTTCTGAGCATCTATGATGGTGGAAAAGATCGAGTTAAAATCAATAAATGGCCCCCCCTGGAAATTTGCTTTAAATTGACGGAGTGCAAGTCCATAATGATAAAGAAATTGACAATATATGTAAAGTTGATATTATCTCAAATTGTGATTTCTTCATCTTGCAATAGGACACCAAAATGTTTAGCAAATTACATGAACTCACCTTTTCATCTAGAATTTCTGATCGTCTGAGCTTAAATTATATGATCTAAGAAGTTTGGTCTAGGCACTTGCCAATGTGAGGTTATGGCTACAACCCTTTCTGGCTAATGGCAATGCCAGGAAGATGGCACCCATCATAAATGGTTGCATCAGGTTATCTAGGATGAAAAACTACTCAATTATTTCTATAGCATTAACAGTCATTACACATGCACCATAAGTGACGGGAGAGCCAATAGCCGTTTTGCAAGGAGACTCACATCATAATGATGACGACATCAATGCAAAAGATAAATTAAAATAATAACTCAAATTGGCATTTAGTCTTAACATATTGCTATATTGAATGGGTATTTTATGAAAATCAATTCTTTTTTGAGAGGATACATCTACAAGCACATGACATATTGTAATCTTTAGAGATTCTAGCTTCAACTCTAAGTTTGCAACTAAAATAAGAAAACCCAAGGGAAGAAACTAATCCAAGAAGATGTAGAGGTCAGCAGAAGGATCAACTAGTCACTAAAGAAAACTGTCAATATTTTGAAAATGAAAAAAAGATTAGAATGCTATTTTAATTCAAGATAGTGTTACTGTCAGCAGATGTCACACTGACATAACAAGAGATCATTCAACATGGTTAGGGGTTATCTCCTTGATTAAAGTGGTAATTATCATATTTTCTACTGCCTCTTGTTTAAGATGTTTAGCTTAGTTCTCATTGTCCGTTGACTACAATTAACTGCAATTCTGAGGCTGCTAGTAGACATGCTGGTCACCATCACACACCAAATGATATCCTACTGCTTTTCCCTCCTCAAGTAGTGTATCACTCAACTTTTTAAAGATGCAACCATTTCTCTTCCTATAAATGACAATATATCCTCTATTCTACCCTGACATTCTCATTTTAGCAACATTTATATTTTTAAAATTGTTTTTTAATTGCTCAGCATGGTAACCCAAAAAAGTTTACCAACCTACTGTTAGAATATCCATATTTTACACGGGTTTCATATATGTAAGTAGATACTAAGTAGGGTTGTAATAGCATAATGGAATTGCCTATATAAAGAGAGGGATTAGGATTAGTCAAATCCATCCATTATATTTCCCTAAATCGTTTTCTCTCTTAATTCTCTCTTCTAATATGGTATAACTAAACCACTCGTTCTTTCATATCTAATCCTAACCATTCATTTCATCACCAAACCTTAAATCTTAAACAAACCCTAACCCTAACAGTAACAGCCCAGCCACCTCATCCAGCTCGCCGGACCTCCAGCAGCACTGCCAAGACTTGCCGGAGCTCCAACACACGTCATCGAGGCCAGTCGACTCGATTCCGGCCAAGTCGACGCAGTTCTTCGTCGATCTTCTTCAGATCTGAGTTCGTCATCGATTATGGGTTCGACTTGAGTTGTCTTCTTCGAATTTGAGTTCGTTTTGATGATTTCTTGATATTTTCTTGGTCGAATTGATGATTCCTTTGGTCTTTCTTTGCCGATTTGGTGATTTGAGCTCGGGTACCGTCGATTTGGGGCAGTTTTTTTAGTCGTTTTGGGATTTTTGAGCTCATTTTTTGTCGATTTGGGGCATTTCTCGGTAGATTTAGGACTCTGAGCTCGGATTGTGTCGATTTGGGGCAGTTCTTGGCCATTTTGGAGTTCTTGGAAGATTTGAGCCGGTTTTTGGTGATTTGATTTTCATCGACTGCTATAGTAATCCGAGCCTTTGAGGTAGTTTCTTGATGACTTTTGGGGTTTTGATGTCTATTTGTGCTATGTGTGGGGTATATTGATAGTGTTATTGGAGTTTTTGGCGATCGATCATTACGATTGAATTGATTTGTGGGTGTTGTGTTGTGGATAGGATCTTAAGAGATCGATCGTAGTAGAATCTATGTGATTCCTTTCTTGTTTGATTGGAGCTTGATCTTGTTCGAGTGGTTCTTAGATTCTTAGATATGGAGAGCAAATCCGAGAGCAAACAGATCTCTTCCACCAATGTCGTAGCCACTAAAATGATGGATTTCAAACTTGATCGGAATTTCATAGTTGGAAGCTCATGGTTGAGCATTGTATTAAGGGGAGGAGAAAGGACGATTACTTGATGGAGCCTCACCCTGGTCCGATTACCGTCGATTGGGAGGCGGATGATGCCCAGCTCAGTCACCACATGCTTAGCTCGATGGAGCGACGAATCATGGATATGCTCGTCCATTTGGGACCCATGAAGACGATCTGGGATCAGCTCTATGAGCTTTATTCTTTGCAGCAGAGTCTCTCGAAGGCCTATGATTTAGTTCATCAGTTATACAAAGATTCAGCAAGGGACCCGTTCACTGTATCAGTATTACTCAGAGTTTCAGCGTCTCACCCAGCTGGTCTCGGAGTTGTTCCCGATCAATAATGATGTCATGAAGATGAGATGACATGACACCCTTATAGGGATCATTTTTCTTGGTGGGCTACGGTCTGAATATTAGTCTGCACGTCCGTCCTTATTTGGGAAAGCGGATATTACTCTTGCGGCCACTTATCATACACTCCATCAGATATTTCAGTCGGAGATCACTGACGAGCGGCCTGCATCTGGTGAGCATAGTGCTCTTATCAGGCCGAAGAGTTCTCCCACCTATTACTCTCCACGAGTAAGGGGGAGCAGGTCATGGATGGGGTAAAGCTGGAGGCAAACGCTGAGGAAAGCCTTGTTTTTGTGACTACTGCCATCGGGAGGGACATATTCGCAGTACCGACTGGAAATTGAATGGCAGGCCTCCTCAGCCTCCTCGCCATGTTGCTCGAGCATGTGTTGGGACTTCATCTTCAGCATCCTCCACTACTTCGACAGATTTAGTATCGTCCGAGAATTCCGTCAAGTTTACAGAGAAGATTGCTCGATTGAGGATTCTTGTGATCTCGTCTGCTTCTAATAGCCAGGCTGGATCGGCAACACCTCAGGCTTCAGTTGTGACCACTTTGGGTCTTTCGAGTGGTAACCATACAACTTTTATTATTTCGACTTCTGTATGTCATCCCTGAGTGATCGATACAGGAGTGACAGATCATATGGCAGGAGAGGGGCATATTGTCCTGATATATGCTAAGGAATGGGTGTACCCAGTGACCATAGTGAATGACACCTCTGCTATAGAGAGAGTGGGATCTGTTCATACCACATCACAGTTGCCTCTACTGTCTTATACTTATCTGGCTTTCCTTTCAACTTACTTTCTATTAGCCAGCCGACTCGAGATTTGAACTGTGACGCGACCTTCTTTTCTGATGGATGTATTTTCCAGGCGCTTGGGATGAAGCGGGCGATTTGGGACAGGGACTGAGGTTGATGAGTCGTACCACCTCGATGAGCATCCACGCCCTATAGCCTGCCCAACAGCATCCACATCTGCGTTTGATGCCCATTGTCAGTTTGGTGGTCACCCTTCTCTGTGGACCTTGAAGAGGATTGTTCTCTTTCTTGGTATTTTGTCTAGTTTAGAGTGCGAGTCTTATGTTGGATAAGTATCATCGCTCTAGCTACCCATCTCGTATCAATAAGAAGGCTGAAAACCTTTTGGTTTAGTTCATTCTAATGCTTGGGGTCATACCCTGTTGTGGCCCAAAGAGACTTTCACTACTTTGTAACTTTTATTAATGATTTTTCTCGAGTCTCATGGTTATATTTGATGAAATCTAGAAATGAAGTGTTTTCGCATTTCCAGATCTTTTGTTCTGAAGTTCAGAGACCCAGTTAGGGATCACCGTTGGTACTCTGAAGAGTGATAATGCCAAGGAGTATTTTAGTACGCCTTTTAGGGCGTATATGGAGAAACTTGGAAATATTCATAAGTCTTCTTGTCCTTATACCTTCCAACAAAATGGGTGGCAGAAAAAAAGAATAAGCATGTGTAGCATTTCAGAAAAACAGTAAATATTATTTTGGAATTTAAATAATAAAATAACGAGTTTTACGGATATGCACCGAGTATGGATCTGAGTTTTCATAAATTGGTATAATTATATACCTCTATTTTGGAAAATAATTGGAATTTAAAATGAATTTATAGTTATGAGAGCATTTATTAATTGGGTTTTTCATAAATTAGCATATAATTTTATCCATACAAGTTAAATGTTAAATCCATAAATTAGCATATAATTATATCTATATAATTATGGAGCATTTATTTAATCAGTCAAGCTGTTCTTATCACAAAAATTCTCCATAAAAGACATGGGTGATGCCTCCTACATTCTGGGGATTAAGATCTACAAAAATATATCTAAGAGATTATTGGGACTTTCACAGTGCGGGTACATAAGAGACCATACTAAAGAGATTTAATATGGAAGATTCCAAGCGCGGTAATATACCCGCTTTGCACGGAATCGCCCTCTCCAAAGAGATGTCTCCGAAGACTGATGAGGAGAAGGCTCGCATGAGCATTATACCATATGCTTCGACGGTAGGATCTATAATGTATACGAAACTATATACCAAACCAAATATAGCTTACGTGCTTAGCGTGATGAGCCGGTATAAGTCAAACCCAGGGGAGAGCTACTGGACAGCAGTGAAGAACATTCTTAAGTACCTGAGAAGAATTAAGGAATTGTTCTTGGTGTACGGTAATGGAGACCTCCAAGTGGAGTTTTTTACCGACTCGAGCTTCCAAAGTAATAAGGATGACAGCAAGTATGTCTCGGGTTTTGTGTTTACCGTCAACGGAGGGACGGTCTGTTGGAAGAGTTTCAAACAGAACACTGTCACAGACTCGACGATGGAGGCTGAATACATTGCAATCAACGATGTCGCAAAAGAAGCGGTCTGGATGAAGTTCATTATTGAACTTGAGGTGGTTCCATCCATTGTTGATCCAATACCATTGTATTGCGACAACAATGGGGCTATGGCTTTAGCGAAGTAACCACGATACCATCAGAAATCCACACATCTTAAGGTAGTATCACCTGATCAGGGAGATCGTAGATCGCAAAGAAATCGAGGTTCGGAAAGTACACAAAAGATAACACGGCGGATCCACTCACCAAGGCCTTCCTTCAAACACAGTTCGAGAGACGATTTGAAATGTTGGGTATGCGATACGCCAATATATGGCCTTAGTGCAAGTGGAAGATTGTTGGATATGTATGCCCTAGATGCCATTATTGTATGTGTGTGTGTGTGTATATAATGGAGGCTTAGACATATGTATGAACGGGGCAATCATGCTTGATATGATAGTATTCTATTTGGTTTGACTTTATCTTAACATGTGTATATATTTTACTTGTCCAAAACTCCTTATAGAGCCTATAAGCAACACTTACCGTACAGTTCGGTCTCTTTGTCTGATATGTTGCATATCGAGTCTGGGGTGGTATCGTCAAACCCAAATAACTCGATAAGTCATGCCGATGTGTGGCCTATAACCAATCAAGAAACTACTGATAACACTTATCAGTAAATCTCATCAGCCCTAACCAGCGACTTGCGGTTATAGCCAATCGCGCATAACACAACATCAACTCCAAATACCGGGAGAGACGAAACCCTCCGATCGCTAACTGCCTCCATGTGATTCGGGACTGTACCCAACTACCACATGTTTGCACGACTAGTAGAGTCGTGGTAGAGAAGTAATCAAAACATAGTGGAAACCACACAAGACACTATTACGATCTCGGGTTTATAGACTAACATGTATAAGTGTCACTAGAGAACTGCTAACTGACGATAGGTATGGTACAATCTAGGAGTTCTCGGCGAATCCGCTCGGTGTACTCATTCTCCAATGAGCATCTGTGTACAATCTTTGGTGTCAAATACCAATGGTTGTGGGATCAACTATCGCCCCATACAAGGTCAAGAAATGTACACACTAGTCTACTCAGGAATATCGATATCCTGTCTCGATACTTTCTCGACTTGGAACACTTCAAGGATGTGCTTGTAAACTACTCAAGCCCCACTGGTATGATCTACATCATATTCCTGGTAGTCAAGAAAACATCCTAAGAGCTTTATCAACATGTATCAATGAAATAGTAAACTAAAACAAATACACATATTAAGATAAAGAGAAACCAGATAGCATACTGTCGTGTTGAGCAAGAATGTCTTATATATGTTTGTGTCCAAGTATCCACTATATTTTACAATAATGGCCTTTAGGGCATACATATCACCAACACCATGTACTCATGTCATCAGAGAACTGCTATCTGACGATAAGTATAATACCATCTAGGAGTTCTCGGTGAGTCCGTCCAATATAATTCATTCTCCAATGAGCACATGTATACAATCGTCGGTGTCAAACACAAATAGTTATGGGATCAGCTATCACCCTTCAACCGGGTCAGGAAATGTAAACACTAGTCTAAACTGGAATACTGATGCCCGGTCTTGATACCCCTACTACTAGGGATATTTAAGAATGTGCTTATGGACAATCCAGACCCCACTAGTATGATCCATATCATAATCCTGGTAGTCAAGCAAAGATCATATAGGCTTTATCAACATATATTATGATACGTAATAGCAAGTAAAACATATACACATGTTAAGATAAAGACAAACCAAATAGTATACTATCATATTGAGCAAGAGTGTACTGTACATACATATGTCCAAGCATCCACTATAATATACAATAATGGTATATAGGGCATACATATCCAACAATCTCCCACTTGCACTAAAGCCAATCATTGGCGTATCTCATACCCAACATCTCGAATAGACGCTCGAACTGCGCTTTTGAAATGGCCTTGGTGAATGGATCCGCAGTGTTTTCTTTTGTGTCTACTCTTCGAATCTCGATCTCCCGGTGATCAACCAACTCCCGGATCATGTGATACCGTCTTAAGATATGTCTGGATCACTGATGGGACCGTGGTTCATTCGCTAATGCCATGACACCATTGTTATCACAATACAAGGGTATTGGATCAACAATGGACAGAACCACTTCAAGCGCTAAGATGACTTCTGCATCAAGAACGCTTCTTTGGCAGCATCGTTAGCATCGATGTATTCAGCCTCCATCGTTGAGTCTGTTTCGGTATCCTATTTGGAACTCTTCCAACATATCGTCCCTCCATCGAGGGTAAACACATAACCCGAGACGGACTTGCTGTCGTCTATGTCACTTTGGAAGCTTGAATCGGTAAAGGCCTCTATTTGTAGATCGCTATTACCATACACTAAGAACATTTCTTTAGTCCTTCGCAACTACATAAGAATGTTCTTCACAGTTGTCCAATGCTTCTCCCCTGGGTTTGATTGATACATATTTACCACACTAAGTGCGTATGCTACATCTGGTATGGTACATAACATCACATACATGATGGATCCCACTGCCGAAACGTAGGGAATATCATTCATGCGAGCCTCCTCATCTGTCTTAGGAGACATCTTTTTAGAGAGGGCGATTCCGTGACAAGCGGGTAAATTACCGCGCTTGAAATCTTCCATACTAAACATCTTTAATATGGTGTTTGTGTACTTGGATTGAGACAATTTCAACATCTTTTTAGATCCCTATAGATCTTAATCGCCAGAATGAAGGAAGCGTCACCCAGATCTTTCATGAAGAATTTCTGTGATAAGAAGAGTTTGACCAATTGTAACATAAGAATATCATTCCTATCAAGAGAATGACATCCACGTACAATATGAAGAATACAATAACACTCGCTACAACCTTCTTATATATGCATGGTTCATCTACATTTTTTATAAAGTCAAACTCTTTGATTGCTACATCAAAATTGATGTTCCAACTCCGCGATGCATATTTTAATCTATAAATTGATTTAAGCAGTTTGCACACTTTTTCGCTACTCCCACTATCTCTTTAATTGCTACATCAAAACGGATATTCCAACTCCGCGACACATGCTTTAATTCATAAATTGATTTAAGCAGTTTGCACACTTTTTCGCTGCTCCCACTATCTCTTTAACTGCTACATCAAAACTAGAAAAGTGTGCAAACTGCTTAAATCAATTTATGGATTAAAGCATGCATCGCAGAGTTGGCAAAGCCCTCTAGTTGTGTCATATATACGCTCTTCTAAATCATCATTTAGAAAGGCAGTAACATCCATCTGCCGGATTTCATAGTCATGAAAGGTAGCAATGGCAAGTAGGATCCGGATGGACTTAAGCATAGCCACTCATTCACCTCCATCTTTATCATCTAAGATGTGGATACACCAAATTTCATGTGATTATACCATTTTTCACCATTGATTTAGTTGGTGCAAAATTAATGGTTTACCGACAATAGAACTTTTTACATTACTAATTCAACGGTGAAAAAGTAGTGGAATCATATGAAATTTGGTGTATGCACATCTTAGATGATAACGATGATGATGATGGATGCCGATCGTTGGAAAAAATGGTGGGGGTTTTATTTTTTCGACATCATAGGAGGAAATCCCCTCCTATGGCATCTTTTCTCCATTATTATATATATATATATACGTGTAAGATGAGAATATGGATATGAGTCGATACGATCGAACAGAATGTCAAGAGACTTTTGATATACGATTTGAGTTTGAGACATCGTATACGATATGATATATATTAAAGGATTGCCGGGCGATATATGCATAACAGGCGATAACATGTGATTTGATGAGATAATAGATGGTACGTGACTTTAGATCCGTACCCTTGATTATGATATTGTACGACGGATGATACCGTACAAACTATATGATATATGTCATTTGACACGTACCCTCGATTTTGAGGATGCCGTACGACGGATTTACCGTACGATATATATATATATATATATATATATATATATATAAGAATAATGGAGGAAATTTCCTCCTATGGCGTGGAAAAAATACAACCTCCACCAATATTTTTAACGATCGGCCCCCATCATCTTCATCGTTATCATCTAAGATGTGGGTACACCAAATTTCATGTGATTCTATAACTTTTTCACCGTTGATTTAGCAATGTAAAATGTTCTATTGTCGGTAAACCGTTAATTTTGAACCCACTAAATCAACGGTGAAAAGGTTGTGGAATCACATGAAATTTGGTGTATGCACATCTTAGATGATAACGATGATGATGATGCGTGCCGATCGTCGAAAAAAATGGTGGAGGTATTTTTTCCATGCCATAGGAGGAAATCCCCTCCTATGGCCTCTTTCCTCCATTAATCTCTCTCTTTCTCTCTCTCTCTCTATATATATACACGCACTCTTGACTCGAGAATGCCGTATGATGGACTATACCGTACGTGATGCTATGAGGCTGGATCGCCGACTGTTAGATATATCGACTCGGAAATATTATAGATTTTCTTATCACTTTCGACTCAGTTTTTAGCTTAATCTTTTAGTTACTTAAGTAGATGTTAGATTAGGCTCGAGTCATACCTATCTTCAAAACTAACGAATCGTATGTATTTCAAAAGAAATCCAAGGGACGCTACGGATTTTCAAAAAGATATCTCTTTTTGAAAATAACATCGTAGCCCCTACTTTTCTAAAAATAACGATTTGTGCTATTTTAAATGCAGTAACTGTTTGGCTCGTATATAGATTTATATTTTATGTAATGTTGTGTTTACTGTTTATTTCCTGTTATGTTCATATTGTTCGCACTTCATTTTGTATATACATGTGTTTTCATTTGCTGTTATGATCGCGTCTGCTAGGACACATGCACCATTACCGATGATGCGTATGTTGCACGTGTACTTGCTTGCCGGCTCATACACATTATCATCGGTAATTGTCATGTCACGTACACATTAGAAGATGTTACTTTATTCTTATACCCTGAATAATTGTAGCTAAGTAGTATTGTTTAGCATTCATGATCTCATATGCTAGTTAGACTTTGTATTTCTTACATAGATGCCACATGCATTCACATACATACATTCTAGTCATGCACTAATCATTGGCTTTACGCCGGAATTCATTCTCTCATTATATACTCATGATTATGAGATTTCGGTTTTTCATGAGATTTCTGGATTTGGGAAACCGCGTGTGAATTTGAAAAACTTATGCTCAATTTTTTTTTAAAATGTGGTTTCTCGTGATATGATGTGTGGCGTCCACCATGAGATTTCTCGGTTCTGAGCATATATGTTTACCCGATTCGAGGAGCAAGGAGACACCGTCAGCGGGTACATGGTGGGCCCGGTGCGGTACCCCGAGGCAAGAAGGTCGTATAGAGAGACGTTGAGCCCGGCAGGAGAGCACTACCGACCGATGATAGTTGGCGCGGCGAATATCCGGAGGATACTGTAACGTCTTCAAAATAATAAAATATGATTTTTGGGAAATTTTATAATTTAATATTATTTTAATGAATATTTTAATATTCTGGTATAATTAAATACAGATAAATGGGGAAAAATTATGGAAAATTCTAAAATAAGGTATTTTAAGAAATTGCCTCGTTTTCTGTGCATGCCCCCATTTCCTCTAGTTTTGACCTTGAGTATGTCTAGTTTTGACTGATTCCATCTAGGGTGAAATCTGGGTTGATTTTCCTATGTTGGTGTATAATTTGGGACTTGTTTTAGCATGGATTTTGGTAATTGGTGATTCATTCCTGTCGGGTGGCGTTTGGACGTCAACGACAAGTGGATTTTGATTGTGTTTACATGCGAGTCGATGGGTTTTTACCTATGCGGGTAGCGTGTGCCATTTTGGTTTCCAATGTGATTTTCATGTGCTTTAGCATTGTGATATACTTGTAGGTACCCCGCGTGATGTTGAGGCAAAGGAGGTGAAGATAGCGACATCGGCTTTGGCACACGAGAAGCAAGGTGAGTAGATTTATATCTACGGGGAGAAGTCGGGTGGATGGCGTATAGCACCCCCGCAGTCCGTGGTGATGTATACGAATACGTATACACACGAATATTTATTATGTGTTGTTTAGGGTTATTGATGGTAATAATGATATTTTGATGATAAGAATATATTGGTTTAGTATAGTGCGAACCCTAGAGTAGTGGTTGCACTCACACATACATTTACACACATACTTGCATTCATTCTTTCATTTATTAGAGTGCATATGATGGTGCGTATATCTACACATGGGTATGGGACTATGTGTTTATATACGGGATTGGAGGATGATACGTGGTTTGAGATGATACTTGATGTGAGGCCGTGAGATCGGCGATGTGACATAGTTTGCCTTTGAGGTGCGATATGATAGTTTTAGCGGGCCTTTGGACATGTGCTTTACCCGCATTCATATTTTATAGATGGTGTCGATTTGTACTAGACTTACAGTAGTACCCCAGATTGTGTGATCTGATGATAAGTGATACCTGATATGTGATGAGATAGTGTGATATTGACCCCTACCCAGCTATTGGGAAGCCGTACGACGATTTACCGTACGAGCCGATATTGATGATAGATCCGCACTCATGACTCGAGGATATCATACGATATGTTATTGAGGCGAGATCACCGACTATCATATCTATATTTATATATTGACTCAGATTAGGTGGTTTCATACCCCTCCTGTCTACATTATTTAGTAGACATTAGACTAGACCGAGTCATACCTATTTCAAAACTAACGAATCGGGGATATTTTAAAGATAAGCAGAAGGGTTATACGGATATTTTCAAATGATGCATCTTTTCTTAAAACACCGTAGCCCTTACTTTACCAAAAGCCCTGATTCGTCTTATTTCAAAAGGCAAGGTTGCATGACATATCTATTGGGGCAGGTTCTGTGCTTTTGCGTTGATCATTCGTTTCCGCATATTCCTGCTATTTGCATTGCACCGCTTGTATTGTTGTGACATTCAGTCATGCTGCTAGGACACCAGCACCATTATCGATGATGTATATGTTCCACGTACACTTGTTGCCGGCTCACACACTCATCATCGATAATTGCCATGTCACTACACTATAGTACTATTGCATTCATGATATGATTCCGGCATGGCATATTGTACACTTATACCTATACACATATATAGATGATTCTAGCTTGATTGGGGATTTGGGAACCGCAAGATACTCTTTAAAAACAGATTCCTTTTAAAAGAGCGGTCTCCCTCGACATGTGCACATTATTATTCCATGTTGCATGACTCACTGATATGCTTGCATTACTGTTACATGCCGCATACATCATGCTTTGACTGTACGCATTGAGATATGTTGTTTCTATGATATTTCTGGATTTGGGAACCGAGAGTATTTCAAAAGAGAATATGTCATTTCTTTAAAAACCCGGTTACCCTTGATATGATATTTCAGTGCGTCCACCATGTGTTTTCTCGGTGCTGAGAGCGATATGTGTAACCCGAATCGAGGCGTGGATGAGCCGATTGCGGGTACATGGTGGACCCGGTATGGTTCCCCTCGGCAAGATGATCGATGAGCTTTGCCGATTGAGCCTGGAGGCGGGCGAGTACCTACCGGTGATTGGTTGGACCTGGCGGTTATCCGGAGGATACCGACCAGAGTCGATAGATGTTTTGGGCATACTGCCGGGGCCGAGGGCCGATACCGCAGACAGAGCCCGCGGGCCGATCCGGACTGACGGAGCCCGATATATGAGGATTTACGTGCCGATGCTGGGCACAGTTTTCATGATGTTTTCGGGTGTCGATGCTGGGCACCCTGGTTCCATGATTTTGATGTGTCGCGAGGGACACGGGTGGTTATATCCTCATATTATTTCCCATGCACATGATTCATGATATTTACATGCATGGTGGTTATTGTCAGTGGGTGACGAGTGGACGGGATCCACGAGTGTGCAGATTTGATTACATTGGTTATACCTCATATTCATGACATGCTATTACCTGAGGCACTAGCACGAGCACTTGGCACTACACTCATGTATAGAGATTACATTGCCAGTTTAGCATGCTTCAGCTTTATTCATATTGAGGTTTATTTATTACCTGATCGTATTGACCTAGGATAGGCCATGCATTCGATCTCTGCTTGTAGATATTTTCTATTCACGAGTTGGCAACTCACCCCCGTTGTGCCCCAGTTCTTGCAGGTTTTTGCCGTACATATTCCATAGCGGCATTTCTGGCACACTGCTTCCTATGGGTGACTTGCTTGGTTAGGTGGGTTCTTTGTATCAGAACCGCCATTGTTCATGTATTTTTATTGTATCTAGAATTGTCCATCAACCAAAACTTGTAGTTTGTTTCAGACTTAGAAATCAGTGTTGTATTGTTTCGACCTTAGAGTCGCGCTTGTAGTATTGCGGTTTTCAGGCTGTTTTTGAGTTTCTTTTCAGTTTTGATCCTCGCCCCTTGGCGTTGTATATTATTATTGCTTGCGTGGCTGTGACCGTCGATTGACGAAGAGCTAGCTCCCGCTTGGGGATGCCTTTTATCATCTCATATATATTATTCTTGTTGTACCCCGTTCGGGGCCAGTTTTTACAAAGGAAACTTTGCCGAAATTTTCAGGAAAGATTACACCTTTAAAAATACACATTCGGCTTAGTTATTTAAAAACTTTGAATTTCGAAACATGATTTCCTTACTTTTCAAAAACAGTTTTTCCTTATTTACTCTTTAAATGGTTTTAGATTGCTGGACTTTTGGCTTACTTGGATCAGATGGGGTCCTATAGACTTCATATGGTTCAAGGGCCAGTCACGTGCTCTTTCGGGTCATGACAGATACCAACGTAGTCGTGAGCTCAGATGGATATGGGCCGATCCGGACTGACGGAGCTCGAGATATGAGGATTATGTGTCGCTGATGGACACGGTTTTCATGATGTTTTCGAGTGTCAATGCTTGGCACTCAGGTTTTTATCATGATTTTAGTGTCGTTGCTGGACACATGTTGAACGATGCATTCATACAATAAACACATGACATGTTACTATTTCATGACACGGACATGAGTACTTGATATTACACATATGCTTATAGTATTACCTTTGTTGTTACTCGATGTTATCGTGTTATTGTTACTATTGTATTGTACTGGACTGTATGACCTAGAAGATCGTCATACATTCGGTTTCTACTCGGTGATGTCTTCTACTCACGAGTTGGCAACCCACCCCTGTTGTGCCACAGTTTTCTTGTAGGTTAACCGCACAGGTTCCGTTGCGGCTTGCTGGCATACCACTTCCTTCCGGGTGATTGTTTTGGTAGGTGGAGTTCACTTACATCGTGACCACCATTGTACTTATATATTTTTTCGGTTGCATCTAGTTAAAATCTCCATCAACCAGATTTGTATATTCGTAGACTTAGAAAACGTTGTTGTATATTCTTTCGGACTTAGAGTTACGCTCATGTATTTATTATTGTTTCTAGTTTCTTAATGATGCTTTGGTTTCTTTGCTGTTTTCTGTGTTTTGATTCTCACCTTCGGCGTTGTATATTCATATCTTTGCGTGGTTGTTTCCGCCAATTGGCGAAGAGCTAGCTCCTACTTGGGGATGCCTATTATTATTTGCTTGTATTGTTTTCGGATTAAAATTTACAAAGGAGGTACTGCCCAAATTTCAAATAACGAAAATGTTTTCAAGATAGATATAAAACATTACATTTTCATATGTTATTATTTATACTTGTAAAAGAAGAACTTGATTTCATTATACCGTTATTTCAAAACGTCACCTCCACTATTTTCCCTTAAAAGGTTTAGATTTCTGGGCTTTTGGCTTACTTGAATTAGGTGGAGTCATATAGACTTCACATGATTCAAGTGCCAGTCACGCGCCTTTTCCGGGTCGTGACAAAGTTGGTATCGGAGCGTTAGGTTTAACCTTGGTTCGAGTCTAGGTTTGACTATGCGGAGTCTAGGGCGTATATATTGTAAGTCGATGTCGCGCACCCCACGTATTCGCGGGGAGGCGGAAATTGCAAAAAATGATTTTTACGGGCTTCGCAACACCGACTAGAACCAAGGATCGAAAATAAACCATAGCTAGCAAACTACTTGAGGTTTAATTACTCGGATACGAAGTTATACCTCACGATACATGTCCTTCGGGTCTTCATCGCTGTCCTCCTCGTCTACGTAGGCTCTAAGGATCGGAACGGATCGACGCAACCTCGACGGCCTCCTCGAGTCAAAGATGATCCACCCGAGAGTCTATTGTCCGAGCTTCTACCTCAAATCCGAGATAACGACTTCTAGTTCGCTAAACTAGTATTCTTAGGTTGTGTTGAGTGAGAAGATGGAGAGATTTGTCTCTTGGAACCCTAGGTTTCTCAACTCATGAGAAGTCTAGGGTTTTGAGGAAGAAGAAGAGCACTTGAAGAAAATGAGAGAGAAGTAAGCAACTAAAGAAAAGCATGGCTTGGCTGCCCTCCCCTTGAAAAAAATGAACCATACTTATATTTTAAGAGATAAAATCAAAATCAAGTGAAAATATCTCACAAATATCAACCATGGTTCAAAATATCTCAAGGGTGAGTCATGCATAATCTTTTGTCAAGTGATGAGTCATAGCCATCCAAAGAAAAATATCTCCACCTCATTTCCTCATCTCATTTAAGTTTAATTCATAAAAGAAATCAAACTCTAAATGAGGTGTCCCCTTCTAGAAGCTTTCCCGAGTAATTAAGAGAATGCCCCTCATCCGTATATACATACCTGCATCCGCATTCCAAAGAATACGAATACAAAGAGACGAAACAATCTATCAATTTAATACTAGGATCCGGTTTAAACCAAACACCACTAGTATTATCCGCCCGATCATCATACGTGCACAAGTACACGTAAGTGATCAAAACCCTGCCGTAATACCATACGGCCTCTACACCTTTTGCCCGGTGCAGGGAAACCCTCTGTGTGGAACTCTAAATACTCAACACTACGCTGGCAGTGGGTTTAACCACAGGCCGTAAGCGGTACTAGCTGCATGTAACGGTCCCCGGGTAGATATCGATAAGAAAGCCGATAAGTTAACTCATCCGAACTCCTACTGAGCCTGAATGTGACAATCTCTGTACAGTCCGGTCTGTTCGTCTAAGAGTATCGCATATCGGGCCTAGGGGCGGTAATCGTCAGACCCCTAATAGCGCAATAAGTCGTGTCGGAGAATAGCCCAAAACACCCTGAGGAACTACTTGAGTACCTACCAGTAAACCCCGCTAGCCTTGGCCAAGGACTTTGTGTAATGGCCTTCTGAACACAGCGCGATATCAACCCCCAATACCGGGAGAGACGAATCCTATCTAACCGCCACTGCCTCCAAGTGCTTCGGGACTGCACCCAACTACTACAAGTTTGCACGACTCCATTGAGCCGTGGTAGGATAGTAATCAAAGTACAGTAGGAACACACTCGAGGCGAAGTAGCAGTGTCAAGTCGACGGACTAAGCTGTACTCATGTCACCTGGAAACTGCTACCCGACGACAGGTATAATACCCACCAACAGTTCCCGACGAGTCATGTCCAGTGTACTCTAACCTAATGAGCACCTGCATACTATCTCCAGTACGACGTACTAATGGCTGTGGGACAGACCATCTCCCTTACTGAGATCAGAAGCGTATACACTAGTCTACTGTGGAGTATCGATGCCCCGTCTCGATAATGTAGGGACACACTAATGAGGTCTCACAAGTGATCAAACATGGCTAATTCAAAATTTTCCATGTGCCTACAAACCCTAATACGAATCGTTAACTAGATGTATAGGTGATGCGATGCAAGTAAACAACTTTAACTAAAAGGAAAGAGGCTACAACCTTTGTACATCCGGTCCTCCACCTCCTAGGCTCCGTGATGACGTCCCTCCGCTGTCCAAATCGAATCCCGGACTCTAGCATCGGCTTCATCGGAGAAATGGGCGGGCTAGGTCGTCGACTTCGATGCCGAAGATGATCTACGTCGAGGCAACTCAAGATCAAACTCCAACTTCACCGAGTCATGAAACTTATGAAGAAAACACCCTATACTACTTGGCAAGTGGTAGAGGATGAAGAAATAGGAAGTGGGTTCATTTTAGAATTGGATTTCTCACTCTTTTTCTCAAGTTGCCATTGATGGAGGCAAGCTTTTTCTTTTGTTGAAGAAGAAGAAGAAGAAAGAATATGATAAGTCTTTTCTAAAAAAGAAAATAATATGAATACTTAACATATACCAACTATGGTTAGGTGTAGAGAATAGACTATGGTTAGTTTGAATGGTTAGGGTTAAGCATGAGACAAATATGGTGGACTTGTTCAAAACATCATGAAGCTTCAACAAGCAAACAAAGAAAGCCACCATGTCATTTTCCTTTTGCCAAAATAAATAAACAAAATAAATAAATGAATAAGTAATTCAAATGAAACTCTAACCATTAACTAACCATGGTTTAATTCTTTACACACACCCTAACATTCATGTATCATCAAACATGATACAATCAAGTGCACAAAAATATATCACATATACAATGTGCACATCAAGTGAGAAAATCCATTTAAAGTGAACCAATACTAGTTAATGCAAAGTAATATATCAAATATATAATTATACATTAAATCATTAAATCAACCCTTGATTCAATGATCCGGTCATGTCGCATATAACTGACTAGTATCCAATGTATCGACTTATCGAATCAATCCTTGATTCGATAACCAGGTTATATCGCATACAACCAATCGATACATTCATCGCGAGAATATAATACGGTATCACATACACACATTATTCTCGGTCCCGCACATATCTCATATGCACTCCTATTTCGTTTCGCTTGAGCCAGGAAACCTCTGTGTAGGACTCTAAAGACTCGTCAATACGCCGGCAGCAGGTGATGATCATATCAAACACCTACAAGCCGCAAGCGGTCTGCTAAAAGTAACGGCCACCCGGGTATTGAGCGATCAGAAGATCGACGAGCAAGCCCGCTCACACTCCTGTGAATCCAACCAGTAACACTTACCGTACAGTCCGGTCTGTTCGTCTGATATGTCGCATATCTCGCCTAGGGATGGTAAACGTCAGACCCCAATAGCTTGATAAGTCATGCTGACGTGAGGTCCATAACATGTGTGAAACTATTGATAACACTTACCGGTAGATCACTGCAACCCTGGCCAGGGATTTCCTGTTATGGCCAGTCGAGCATAGCGCAACATCAACCCCCAATACCGGGAGAGACGAATCCCCTCCTATCGCTCATTGCCTCCATGTGAATCGGGACTGTACCCAAAAACCACCTGTTTGCACGACTCAGTAGAGCCATGGTAGGGTGGAAATCAAAGCACAGTGGGAGACACACAAGACTCTATGACGATCTCGGGTCAACAGACTAAGCTGTACCAGTATCACCAGAGAACTGCCATCTGACGTGAGGTATAATACCATCTGGGAGTTCTCGGCGAGTCTGTTCAGTATACCCAGTCTCCACTGAGCACCCGCATACTATCTCTGATGTCAAACACCAATGGATATGGGATCATCCATCGCCCATCGCATGGGTCGAGAAGATATACGCTAGTCTACTCTGGAATATCGATGCCCCGTCTCGATATTCCCACGACTATGAACATTGAAGGATGTACACATGGACTATCCAGGCCCCACTAGTATGATCTGCATCATAGTCCTGGAAGTCGAGTACACATCCTAAGGGCTTTATCAACATGTAACAGAGAGACTGAAAGTCTACATGTTAAGATAAAGAGCAACCAGATAGCGTACTATCATGTCGAGCAAGAAAGTCCTACCTATATATGTCCTAGCATCCACTACTATATACATCCAATGTACAGTAATGGCCTCTAGGGCATACATATAACTAACAATCTCCCACTTGCACTAGGGCCATCTGTAGCAGTAGTTGTAGTATCTAATACTCAACCATCCCCTAAAAGTCTCTTTTTGGGAAAAGGCCTTCGTGAGTGGATTCGCCGTGTTGTCCTCTGAGTCTACTCTCCTAACCTCGATCAACCTGGAGATCAACTATCTCCATGATCAGGTGATGCTGCCTCAGAATATGTCTGGGTCACTGATGGGACCAGGGTTCCTGAGCCAAAGCCGCACTTCCATTGTCACACAATGGTAGGAACCTAGTTCATCTCATGAACCAGTATACACCCAAACTGCCTCTTTGGTAGTATCTTTAATAGCGATGTTACCAGCCTTTATCGTCTAGTTTGTCACGGTATCTAGCTTGGAAATCTTCCAACATACCGTCCCTTTACTGAGGGTAAAGACAATGCCTGTGACCGACATTCAGTCGTCTTTATCACCCTGGAACGTTTCCAGTGATTCTCCCCAGGATCGATTGATACCATTTCACTACATCTAGTGAGAATCCTAGCATCCAATTACATCTATCTCATAGATGAAAACTCAGGATTTAGGAGGTATCACTTTATCCTATATGGATAATCCATGTGATAAGCGGAGATTGACCGTGCGCAGCATAGGAAACTCTTTTCTTATCAAGAGTATGTTGTCCACGTACAATACGAGGATGACCACCTTACTCTCTACTACCGTTTTGTATATACAAGGTTCATCTACCATTTTGATGAAGTCAAACACTTTGACTACCACATCAAAACAGACGTTCCAACTCCGCGATGCCTGCTTTATTCTATAAAGCAACTTACACACGTTTCCGCTGCTCCCACTGTTTACGAAGCCCTCTGGCTGTGTTCTTATAGACGTTCTCTTCTAAATCACTATTTAGAAAAGTAGTCATGGCACCCAACCACCAGATATCGTAGTCATGGTATGTAGCAATGGCAAGTAGGATCTAGATGGACTTAAGCATAGTCCCCTGAAAAGATTTCATCATTATCCACGCCTGGTCGATGACGAAAACCTTTAACAGGTCTAGCTTTGAAAGTCTCAACCTTTCCATCTACACCAAGTAATCTTCTTAAGATATACTTGCTCCTGATGGGGATTTAACCCTTCAGATATAGCAGCCAAAGTCCATACTTTGCTGGTGTACATGGATTCCATCTCAGATTGCTAAGCATCCAGCCATTCTTACAGAGTCCCTACTCTCGATGGCCTGCTCGAAACTAGTTAGGTCATCATCTCATGATGTAATCCTCGCTCCCACTGTCATCGAGAAACCGAAGTGTCTCTCATGCAGGTGAGGAACCCTACCAGATCGACGGAGAGGCTGAGGTTCGTTGGTAACTATTGAATCCTTTGGTTTTATTAAATTATTTGTTGTAGTTTGTATAGCTGGAACCTTTCCAGTTCTACAGAACTGACCTCGCCTCGATCTTGTCCAGATTTTGCTTTTGACATAGGCCGGACAATCCCAAATCTTAACTTACTTAAGAGATAGGCTCTTCCCATACCATATCTTATATGGAGTGGTAGGCACTGATTTGATTCGAACCTAATTCAATAGATATGCAGCTTCTCAAGTGCACAACCTCAAAAGGAAACAGGTAACTCAGTATTACTCATTATAGAGCGCACCATATCGAATAGGGTGCAATTGCTCCGCCCCGATATACCATCGTGCTATGGTGTATTCGGAGGAGTAATGCTGAGAGAGAATCTCATTTTCCTTTAGAATAGTCCAAGGATTCTATGCACAAGTATTCTCCTCCCTGATCTTATCATAGGACATAATACTTATACCCGGTTATTGGTTCTCTACTTCTAACTTATATTCTGTGAATATCTCAAAAGGTTCGGACTTGTGTTTCAACAGGAACATATGACTGAATCTTGAGAGATTATCAGAGAATATAATGAAGTATAAAGAACCAGTCCTGGCATGTGTAAACAGGAGACCTTACATACATCATCATGTATCAGTCCCAAGAGTTCATTAACTCTCTCTGTTTCCAATAAATAGAGCTATGGTCATCTTAATTTTATGACATGACTGGCAAGTTTCACAAGATGTAAATTCAAACTGATTTAAATATGCATCTAAAATGTAACTTCAGCTAGTCGGGTCGCATTGATATGACCTAGTCTGCATGCCTCAAGAAGGATTCGTTCATTTCTGAACTCTTTCTCTTGTGTGTGTTCTGTATACTAGGAACTGTAGTTTGATTTAAAACATCAATGCTTTTAGATAACGTGTCTGAACCGATCAACTTTTGATATAGGAAATGTTCAAAACATTATCCAACAATACAAAATTATATCCTTTCTTTACCAATAAAGAGACTGATATGATTTTGTATATCAGGTTCGGTATCTAATAACATTCGTTCAGAATCAATGTATTGGTAATACAGGGTGACGGTGACCAACAGACTTGGCTGTAACACTTGCCCCGTTTTCTGTCTCATGAAACTTATCACCCGTTCTCAGTTTTTCTACCTTTTTGTAGCCCTATGTAACAGATTACATATCTGGGATCCTGATCCGGTATCAAATACCCAGGATGCAGAGGATACTGAGAAACAATTCTTTGTAATGAACACACCCGAAGGAGATGCATCATATGTACTTTCTTCGTTTGGACGGCATAGGAATTCTGGTATTCCCCTATTTCCTGCTCTGTCTTATAACAATTATAAGTTGGAGCGGGACCAACGTTCCCCGGCTCAGTATAACAAGCGGGTTCGGTCAATACATCCATATTATTATCTTGATTAAGGCGTGATATGGTCGCTACCTGGAGAGAGAGAGAGAAGAAAATGTAGGGTTCCTAGACACCCTAATGAGGTCTCCCAAGGCATCAACCATGCCAATTTCAAATTTAAACGGTGCCGAGAAACCCTAGAACGGATCGTTGGCTAGATTTCTAGGCGAAAATGAAACTAGTTAACACTTAACTAAGAGATACGGAAATACAACCTTTGTAGATCCGGTTCTCCACCTCCATAGCTCCGCAATGAAGTCTCCTCGCTGTCCATAACAAGTCCCGGGCTCTAGCGTCGGCTTCATCGGAGAATGGACGGGCTAGGTCATCGATGTCCATGCCGAAGATGATCTACGTCGAGGCATCGCTAAATCAAGCTCCGACTTCACCAAGTCAAGAAACTTGTGAAGAAAACACACTCTACTACTTGGCAAGAGGTAGAGGATGAAGAAATAGGAAGTGGGTAGACTTTAGAATTGGATTTCTCACTTGTTTCATCAATCCACCATTGATGAGGCTTGCTTTCTTCAAGTGAAGAAAGGAAGAAGAAGATAGAAATTGTTATGATAAGTTCATTTAGAAAATAGAAAATAATAGAATACTTATCATAATCAACCATGGTAAAGTGTAGAGACTAAACTAAGGTTAAATGAAGTGGTTAGGGTTAAGCATGAGACAAAAATGTTCACATAGTCAAAAGTTCAAGAAGCTTCAACTAGAATCCAAAATTAGCAACCATTTTCTTTTTATGCTTATCATATTCCAAAATGAATAATTAAATAAGATAAAAGAATAAAACAAAACCCTAACCATTATCATGTAACCATGGTTTGATCTTTACACAAAAACCCTAGCAAACATGTATCATCAAACATGATACAATCAAGTGCACAAAAGTATATCACATATACAATGTGTACATCTTAGTGAGAAAATCCATCTTAAGTAAACCGATACTAGTTAATGCAAACTAATATATCAAATATATAATTACGCAATAAATCATTAAATCAACACTTGATTTAACGATCCGGTCATATCGCATATAACCGACTAGTATCCAATGTATCGGCGTATCGAATCAACCCTTGATTCGATAACTAGGTCATATCGCATACAACCAATCGATACATTCATCGCGAGAATAGAATACGGTATCACATACACGCATTATTCTCGGTCCCGCACATATCTCATATGCGCTCCTATTTCGTTTCGCTTGAGCCAGGAAACCTCTGTGTAGGACTCTAAAGACTCGTCAATACGCCGGCAGCAGGCGATGATCATATCAAACACCCACAAGCCGCAAGCGGTCTGCTAAACGTAACGGCCACCCGGGTATTGAGCGATCTGAAGATCGACGAGCAAGCCCGCTCACACTCCAGTGAATCCAACCAGTAACACTACCGTACAGTCCGGTCTGATCGTCTGATATGTCGCATATCTCGCCTAGGGGTGGTAAACGTCAGACCCCAATAGCTCGATAAGTCGTGTCGATATGAGGTCTATAACTGTTCGAGAAACTACTGGTAACACTTACCAGTAAATCTCAGCAACCCTGGCCAGGGATTTCCTGTTATAGCCAATCGAACACAGCGCAACATCAACTCCCTATACCGGGAGAGACGAATCCCCTCCTATCGCTCATTGCCTCCATGTGACTCGGGACTGTACCCAAAAACCACCGTTTTGCACGCCCTCTTGGACGTGGTAAGATGGAAATCAAAGCACAGTGGGAACCACACAAGACTCTATGACGATCTCGGGTCTACAGACTACTCTGTACCAGTGTCACCAGAGAACTGCCATCTGACGTGAGGTATAATACCATCTGGGAGTTCTCGGCGAGTCCGTCCAGTGTACCCAGTCTCTACTGAGCACCCGTATATCATCTCCGATGTCAAACACCAATGGATATGGGATCATCCATCGCCATCTGTATGGGTCGAGAAGGTATACGCTAGTCTACTCTGGTATATCGATGCCCCGTCTCGATACACCCACGACTAGGGACTTTGAAGGATATACTTATGGACTACCATGGTCCCCACTAGTATGATCCGCATCATAGTCCAGGTAGTCAAGTACAGATCCTAAGGGCTTTACCAACATGTAACAGAGAGACAAACAGTATACACGTTAAGGTAAAGATCAACCAGATAGCATACTATCATGTCGAGCAAGAAAGTCCTCCCTATATATGTCCCAGCATCCACTACAATATACATCCTATGTACAGTAATGGCCTCTAGGGCATACATATAACTAACAATCTCCCACTTGCACTAGGGCCATCTGTAGCAGTGGTTGTAGTATCTCATACTCAACCATCCCATAAAAATCTCTCTCTGGGAACAGGCCTTTGTGAGTGGATCCGTTGTGCTGTCATCTGAGTCTACTCTCCTAACCTTGATCTCCTTGGAGATCAACCATCTCCATGATCAAGTGATACTGCCTTAGAATATGTCTGGATCACTGATGGGACCTTCGTTCCTTGGCATAAGCCACAACTCCATTGTCTCACAATGGTTGGAACGTAGTTCATCTCATGAACCAATATACACCCAAACAGCCTCTTTGGTAGCATCTTAAGTAGCGATGTATCCAGCCTTTATCGTCTAGTATGTCACGGTATCTAGTTTGGAACTCTTCCAACATACCGTCCCTTTACTGAGAGTAAAGACAATGCCTGTCACTGACATTCAGTCGTCTTTATCACCCTGGAACCATTCCAGTGATTCTCCCCAGGGTCGATTGATACTATCTCACTACAGCTAGTGAGTATCCTAACATCCATTTAGATCTATCTCATAGATCCAAAATCCAGGATTTAGGAGGTATCACTTTGATCCTATATGGAGAATTATGGTGATAAGCGGAGATTGACCGAGCGTAGCATAGGAAACTCCTTCCCTATCAAGAGTATGTCATCCATGTACTCTACGAGGATCGTCACCATACTCCCTACTACCTTTTTGTTTATACAAGGTTCATCTACCATTTTGATGATGTCAAACTCTTTGAGTACTTCATCAAAACAGACGTTCCAACTCCGCGATGCCTGCTTTATCCTATAAAGCATCTTGCACACGTTTCCGCTGCTCCCACTGTCTACGAGGCCCTCTGGCTGTGTACTTATAGACTCCCTCTTCTAAAACATCATTTAGAAAAGCTGTCATGACACCCAACCACCAGATATCGTAGTCATGGTATGTAGCTGTGGCAAGTAGGATCTGAATGGACTTAAGCATAGATCCTTAGAAAAAGTTTCATCATGATCCACGCCTGGTCGATGACGAAAACCTTTAACAAGTCTAGCTTTGAAAGTCTCAACTTTTCCATGTACACCAAGTAATCTTCTCAAGATATACTTTCTCCTGATGGGGAA